>JAFMSR010003000.1:0-18032 GCA_022818135.1 Saxidomus purpurata | reverse complement strand
GGATTGAAAAGGAAATTGCGTTTATGGAAACTTTTCCTAACAATAATACTGGGACTTTTAATTTCTTCGTAAAAGCTAGTGCCATCGTTTATTTTTTTCACATCCTAATGTTAATTTTGATTCCTTGACACACATTATAAAAGTTTGCCATTATGATGAATACATCAACATACAAATATTGGTTACTATTTTGGTCGAACAGAGCTTTGTATTGCATATCCGCTACAACGGCTAGTCGTTTTTGCCGCTAGAAACAAGGCTAATACCTGGCTCATTAGGCTGTCTTATTGTTCCCATGCCTAGTAGTTGGTCAAATAAGCACTAAATGTTTTAATATCATGAGGATATTAGTTTGATTAAACATTATTCGTAACTGAAAATCATCTACCATATAAACATTCAATTTCTTGTTCTCGCATAAGTGGGAATAAACAGGTCTAGGAACCGCGACTGAATATACGTCAAATTAGAGTTTGAATCTTGTGCCTACAATTCTTAATGATTCCGGTATTATCTGTACTCAAACACTTTATTTCTAGAAAAACATGTGGGTTTCACGATAACGACAGATAAATATCAAGATTGCTGTTTGTCGTTAGAGGGGAGTTTTCTTCAAAATATAACTATTCTGTTTTTTATTTTGTCAATCAAAAGCGTTGTTAGTTCAAGTTGGCGGGATGGAAATTTGACATCTTGCTTAACATTTATCCCGGTTACCGATAACGGGTGTTTACTTTTAAACGTTTCGACAACAGCGTTTTAATCTTCGCTGGAGTGACGAAGACTATCCAAAATGAAATCACTATACTTAAAAAACAAACCTCAGTTATAAATGTTTTCATTTGAATAAATGGTAACTTTTATTTCTCTCTTTCGAGTTCTTCCCCAGTAAAAGCTAGACTTTTGTTTGAATGTTTGGTGTATGCAATGCATTGTACCACAAGCATGAATAAACAATCGTTTAGGTCAAGAACACACACACACACACACATATATTATATATATTTATATTACACCATGTCAATACGCAACAGACTCAAAATTAAGAAACCAGTTTTTGTAAGTGTAAAGCCGCCGTAGTCTGATTTATAGTTTGCTCTGGTTATACAGTACTGCAGCGTGGAATTATACAAAGCACAACCATCGCCACGATTTGGGTCTGTGTGTTCATAAAAAGTATTTGATCACAGCGGTAGATGTCAGGTGTGGCGCACCCATACAATGGACCTCGGTTTTTAAGTCTCATCTGAAAGACTGTTAGTCATTTTAGTTGGTCAGCTCCTGGAATTGAACCAACCCCGATATTACAAGTCTCATGCTCTACCGATTGAGCGGCGGGCCGACAGTCGCGGTGAATCACGGGGTCCGTGGCGATCTACCTTTCTGCAGGTTCCATGTTTAAAAAAGATTTATATTTATTAAAGTTACATTTGTATAAAGTGATATTACTATTCGAAGTTAACATCGCAGTAATATAATTGACTAGTAGCAGGACTATTTTTTTTAAAACGTTATGATTGAAATTTATGAATCTTTGTAAAATTTGATTTCTCTAAAATACAGTGAATATATGGTTTGAGGATCCTACCACATTCTAAATAAACCTATGCTGTAAAGTTTATTAGGCGGTGATTGCCTCCGCTAAAGAAGAAATGATCTATTCCTTATTCGTTAGTTGTTGTATCTTACTTGACCGAATTGCAGTGTGAAGCCATTTTTAATCGTAATAAAGTAGTTGTTTATCCGGTACTGTATGCGAAAGATGGAAACTAAGTTTATATTCCAAGATATTGTGTCTGTAAAACAACAACAATAAAAGCAACATCAACTATACAAATATTGATTATTTACTTAGCTGAACAAAGTTTCTAATCGTATATCCTGCTACAAACGCATTAGCCGTTTGCGCTGCTAGAAAAGTTCACACGTAGCTCATTAGCCCTGTCTTACTTTGTTGTCATGATCGTAGTTGCTCAGTATCCACTGAACATTTTAAAACATCATGAAATAAGTTTTATTTAACCGTTATTCATAATTGAAGAGTTCACCTATCAAGCTTTTTAATTTTTATTAACGTGCTGAATAAACGGTAAATATGCGTACAGTTTTAGCGAATTGCAGTATAACTGCGAACACATTTATTCAAGTACCACGATAACAAAGGTGTAATACCATAATTGCTTTTCAGTGGGGAACATTGTCGCACGATATAAATATAGCTTTGTATTTTGTCAATAAACAACATAGTCAGTTCAATTGGCGATAGCGGGAAATTGATATACCGATGAACATCTATCCCGGATACTGAAAAACGAGTGTTTACCTCAAACGTAATTTTAGGAAGTTATTTGTCACTACGATGTATTCACTTTCGCTTGAGGGATAAATCTACAATTATATTAGCGTTAGAAGGTAGTAAATTATGTCGCAAACTATCCAACATTAAAATCCCCATATTTTAAAGTAAACTTTTTCAACGTTGCTTCTGTAATTAGTGTTCTTAATTGAATAGTTTCAATGATAATGTTGAAGCTGATAATAAAAATACTACTAATAAAAATGCAATGCTATATTAATGACAATGATAGTAATAATAAAATAATAATATCTTATTTAAAGAAGGGGTATAACTAGTCATACATAAACATACATATATCTAGTAATTTAATGTGGCCTCTAAATAAATAATACTATCTACATTAACAAAATGATGATATAAAAAAAAAAAGTCCCCAGTGACAATTTCCCAAAGCTCAGGTTCCCATAGTCTTTGTGGATTGCGCTGACACTCTGTGATCCATGCCAAACATCTGTTCCAGTTCATCTTAAATCTTTCAAAGAATAGTAAATTTACAATCCAACATGAACATTGTGCATAAACACAGATTAAATTTGTCTGGCATTGAAGCGTGACCTTGACATTAATGTAAGGATGCACATGACTTATGCAGGGCATGGCACTTCCATGTGTTTAACAAATGTGTAATGTTATTTATAAAATTATTTCTACATGCATGACAGTTAACTGAAGTAGTCTATGACCTTTAAACTCTCAGGTGATATTGACATTTGAGGAGGGTAGGCTCGTGGTCTTGCACGCACTAATTGTCCTGATATGTACTGAACATTTGTGTCCAGTTTTTTTAAACACTCTTTCAATGCATGACAAAGTTACAGTCCGGACATGTTTATGATTGTATTACCAGCACTTTAAGCTCTAAGTGTTGATTTGACGTTTGTGGTAAGGATGTAGGTCTTGCAGAAACATGTCGTCGTGTTGTGCTTAATATTTGCTGTTATTTTACAGAATCCGTCAATGCATAACGAGTTATAGTCGGGGACAGAATGTGTGCATAATGGATTCCATGACATTTAAACTCAAGTTTGACCTTGACCTTTGATGTACAGGGTCATTAGGTCTTGCACGTAAAATCGTATGACGTGCTGAACACATGTGTGCCTTATACATGTAATTTGAAATCCCTTCATGCATGACCAAGAATTACAGTGCGGACACAGAACGATTTGATTACCACCACCGAACGGACGAAATGAAGGACTGACATTTGACGAGCAGATGTACGGACGGTGCCATTTTAGGAGCCATATACCCCTATGTTCTACGATATAATATGTATTAAACATGTTAGATGAAATGATTGCCAGTGAAACAAACAAATATATATACTTCTACAAACGCTCATAATTTAAGACATATCTTAGTAAATATTCATTAATTCCCTTGAACTTCAATTGCATAAAATTATCATTATGTTTTCTGATACTTCTGTGTAATCGAAGGAAATGACGAATAGGTATATGAAACTCTATTTATTGTTTGCAAGCATGATACCTATGTTGATAGAAGACAATATGTAAGGAGGATAATTTGGCATTTGTCGATGTCCGTAGAAGATTAAGTGACGATGAACCGGATATTGGCATCATACATTAGCAACGTGCTATTGTAATAGCATGTGAAGACCATGAGCAAATCTTTGCAGTTGCCGTAGCCAATATGAATCATGCAGCCAGATCTGAACTAATCCCCAATTGCAATAGGAATATATGAATGGTTTTGGAACAAAGAATTGCCCCACTTTGTTAAACATACTGTAGTAATGAGCTATCTCTTTCAATTGTATATGGGAGATTTCTACATGAAAAGTATTTAATTACATGTATTTTTTATTTTCGAATCTGTTAAGAAGAAATAGTGAGTCTTTGAACCTCGGACATATGCAAACCGTACTTAGTTCCGGCTGTAGATGTGACAAATCAAAACATTACAGCACTTGATTAGCTCTAGGTTTAGAGTTTGCCCCCTGGCTGCGAATTAACAGTTCAACTCACGTGTATACTATACTTATTATGCAATTTTTCCCTTCACAACATACCCTTTTTTATCTTTCAACTAATATATATTCACAGCTGAACGGCGATGTATGAATTGGCTACATATCTAGCCCAGTTTGATAACAGGTATTTACTTCAAACGTGGTTCAAGGAAGTAAATATTTGTAATTACTGAGTGATCAATCTACAATGGCAAGAAACTGGTTATCAAGGATTGACTAAAAACATTTGTTTAATGTTTTTTCATTTTTGTACGTATACTAAGCTTCTCGTCCAATGTCCTTCTGTAGCAAATGGTACTATCTAAAATGTTGTGTATATAGATTTGGTCGCCAAACTAGAGTTGTTCGCTAATACCCACTTCAGAGAGAAGAGAGAGGGGGCATTTATAAAAATCTGTAAACACAATAAAGTGATAAAAATATAATCGCCCTTCCTGCGGCAACATTCTTTGGGAGAAACTATATATGCAAACTACAATATTTACTGTTATATTATCTAACATTCTTTATGTTTGCTCTCATTTTAGGGACGTTTATACATTTTTTGGGTTGCTTTGTTGTGCGTAGGTTGGTCATGTAATATTATTTATAATGCCGACAGTGATTAAATGCGGCGTTGAATAATCACTGTTTATTTGAATCCACTATTTGCAATTTATTTTTCGATGAGACTCCACAGATTACCCAAAGGCTTGCGTTTGAATTTATATGCCGGTGGCAATGATGCGTTCTCTTTCTTTCTCCCTTGGAACAAGGCTGCCCTATGACTAATCGAATTTGTATCGCCAGTACATTGGATGCATTGGTTTTAAAAGCATTATTTGAGTGCCGCAAATGAACTATGTTATGCAAATTATTTGCGGGTTATTGTTGCATAGTGGAAATTTTTGTGAAATGTTAGTATAGGTTGGAATAAAAATGTCTGCATATTGTCGCGAAGGTTGCGTGTCAAACCGATTTATTGTGATATAACACTCACTATACTAATTTACACGTTAGCTTTAGCAGAACTAGTACACGAATATTATGTTGTTAAATGTTCGCAGTTTGAAATAAAACGGTAAAGAAGGCGATAAATCGTCTCAATTCTCAGTCAGAAACCGAGGGACATTATGTTTAGCAGATGCACATCTTTTTCCTTGATTTCTTTCAATATCATCATGATTCAGGTATCTCGAAATAAGTAAATAAAACACTAGGTTTGTTATTAAGTACATGTTCTGTTGGTTAAGAAAATGAATATTGCCATCGCTTCATTTATGAATAAAACAACCTAACAATTATTACAGATCGGATACTTACTCGTTTGATTGAATACAAAAATGTATGTGGCTTCCGTTATACATTTGAATTAATGTCTTGCAGAAGTGTCATCGCAAGATAAATGATTTAATTAACTTTTCAAAACATAACATCAATACGTGAAAGGAGCCAGCTTGTAATATTACTTTTGAATTTCAATCAAATTGCATTATGTTCCGTGTTATTTATTTATATTTATTTATTAGGAACAGTCGCTTAAGCAACAAATCATTTCTGTAAGCATTGTTTTAATCATAATTTAAATGATTAACTTAATTATTCAATAATAAAACTTTCACCTTAAACGTAATGCATGTGAAACAAATCAGTTACAAAACGATGCACTTACTTTTAAACTTTGTCGGACACGGTAAACGCACGCATTTTAGAAGCAGTAATGACCCTAAAACTTGACAACTCAAGTAAATGTATCCAAAAACGTGTTTATTCATTTAAACAGGGCACATATACTTGAGCTGAACACTTCCAGGGTCATTACTGTTGCCTAATTTGATGAACTATTCACATTTGTTACTGTTTGTTTGGGCTGTAACTTGAAACATGTTTACAGGATTCTTGGAATATGCAAATAGTAATCGGTAAACATTGATATAAAACCAAACTCTACCTTGCTCAGCTATATAACAGTACACATTACAAAAAACCAGGCGAGCCGAGTAAAACCAGCTAAACGCTTGTATGTTCATGTAAATTGGGCGGTTAGGAATTACTAAGATTAGGATTGGGACTCAATATAGTATAGACGAATATAATAGGGACAGGAAAGTGAAAGGTAGGACAAATAAAGAAGAAACGTATTAAGGAGCTTTGAGACAAGTCAGCCAGTCAATTCTTTTTTTGCAATGTATATGAACGTGTGTACGGCACTTGCAATTAAAAATATCTGGAAATAACCATTTACTTCTACTTTCAGTGATGTTTTATCTTCTTAAAAAGTTCGAATTACAATTTATTAACATTGTATTGTACAGAAAAAATCAGTTGCATTATATCAAGTTTTTATCCACTCGCCATCTAGACATCATTGTTAAAACAATTCTAGCTTGAATGGGCCTAATCATACTTAAATTAAGAAGCCTTCACTTTTCTGTTAGCCAAGAAGCAAAATAGTGATCTGTCTTTATCAAATTTAAAAATTAATCATTTCGTGTGTATTAATTTACTTTGTACGGGATGGGTAGACATGTTACAAGACACCCCATAGTTTCTGCGTGAGGAAAATGATGTGTTTCATATAATCACAATACTGTATTTTCGAAAACATTTACTTCCTATGTTTTTAAAACATGTCATATATATAGAATTTATATCAGTCAAGCATATTAACTATTTACAAGTTTGTAAAGGTAGAGCTAACCTTCTAAACGATAGTACAGTACTGCCAACGGTACTTTTTCCGTCAGAACCGCAACCGGAACTACTTAGAACCACTACCGAATCGGGAACGAACCTGAGCGAACCGGGCCGTTACAGAACCGTTACAGAACCGTTACAACCGTTTGTAACCGTTCACAGCAGTTAAAATAGCATTTTGAAACTGACGAAGCGTTACTATGAACATTGATATCACGTGGTAATTAATTGGTCGCGGGAACATGTTTAGCGGTTATCGGAAAGCAGTTTTAATTTTAAGTGATTCTTTACTTTTGCATGTCTGCAGTGTTTGGCTAAAATTATAATTAACAATACTAATTCACCAACGTAAGTATGCTAAACTTTGAAACGATAAAAGTTTAATTCGCACCTTCTACATACTTGTTCAAACAGGATTTAATAAGACGAACAAGTATGCACAATATTTGTGTTTAGAATTGAACGTGCGAATTACTTTTTAAATGTACTGCGTGATGTTATATTGACTAGTTTACCCACGACAATTATCATAAAATCTTTACAAAGCAGACGTAATTTATTGAACAGATACACCCCCCCCAACCTAATTTGCACTCAGTCGTGAAATAGCGTAATCACGATACTCACAGTTTCTACAATTACAACTACAACACAATATAGATTCCCAGTTTCATCATTCAATTAAATTGATGTGTATGTCTCATTGTTATTATCAAAGGCGAATATTTGCTAAAGTCATAAAGAATAGTTGGTCTTTATCAATTGTTGCGTTAAATATTTACCTAAAGTTATTGGTCAATAACTTTTGAAATATTTCATTTAAAATTTGTTTCAAGTGTCTTCGTTTTGATATTATATAAAACGCAGTGAAACATGCTGATTTTCCGATTCGATTACAACAGGATGTAGGGACAATAAAATTACTCATTATTAAGTAATTTTATGGCACGCAACTTCTCAAATTAGTGAGATATTTGCTCTCGCCTCATTTGCATAAGTAATTATGATTGGTTGGAAGCCTCTCACACTCATTTAGCATGACGATGCTGCGCCTACTGAGGGTAGGCCACTTGATCACAAGATTAGCTTTTTTTAATTTATACATTATAAACTGCTTTTATAAAAGGGACACATACGAGCAGATCGCAACATGAAAACAATTTCAAATAGAAAAGATATTGATTTATATATAATTATTGATTTATATAACAATACAATGTAATATTTTATTCAAAGATTCATTTTCATAGTTTAATTTTGAGAAACATGAATAGATCTGTTTGATCCTAACTAAACCGTGATCCGTAGGACTATATCCTGTAGCATGTACTACCTTTAGGTTGCATCAAATTATCAAACATTAGTGATGACGATATCAAACGACAGTGGCATTTTATCTATTAAATGCAGACGTAACAATCTGTTTTACCCTATTCTATTGTCATCAGAAGGCAATGTAGGCAATTAGTTGAGTGAAGTCTGACCAGTCAATCATATCGGCTTTTGAGATTGAGATCCAACAGCTTTTGCGGTGACTTATCGAAACAAAACAAGGAAATCACACTGTACATCTTTATTTACATAAAAATTGTTACGACCTTAGCTTTGAAAATTAACAGTAACCCACTTGAAGTCCTCATTTACACAATAATTTTAATTAAGAATACGTAACGATGTATTACCAGTCAGGTGGTAGTCTGCTCATAATTTTTATATACCAACAGGCAATTCACCGCCTTTTTTCATTTTATATTTCTTTACTGCTGTCTCTCTGAAATGGCGCCATTTGTTGTTGCTGGTTAACGGTTTTTAAACGAAAAATTATTTGTGCCTTGTGTCAGCAAATCCGATCACAGAACCGCTAAACACCGATGGAAACGGTCGCTCACCGGTTCTTAGCGGCCATCGGTCCAGTGAACGGTTGTGGCCGGTATAATCGAAGCGGAACGCAAACGAACCGCAAACGAAATGGAACCGGACCGCTAAAATGGTAAAAATTACCGTTGGAAGTACTGTAACTGTATTTTGAATTATTCCCATATTGACACTTTCACATTATCATTCATGGGAAAGAATATCTATCCTATATACGGATGGATTTGTTCCCACAATGCTAAAAATCAGTACTTGTGATTGAGAAAAATGTATATATTAAAAAACATTGTCAAAGGAAATCCTGCTAATCAAACGTTTGTACATGTATTATCATTATAGACTGTGTTTTTGTTCTAAATTTAATATACGAACAAACAAACAAAAATTCAAACATTTCTTCCGCTGAACTTTTTTTTGTTTTTGAGCGCATTGATAATGACTATTTCGTAGTTTATCAAATAACCCATTTGTTCATAAGCTTTTATTATAATTAATTGCACAAACACTGGTAATTTAAAAACTGCATTCAATTCAAAATTCCGAAGAGTTTCCTTTAATTGGTGCACTAAAGTATACACATAACAGTATGACGGAGAATAGCAGCAATGAATAAAAGTGACAATTTGTTCCCCACCCCGATATTTCAGTTATATTGAAGGAAATGAAAACGTCAGTTATTATAAAACTCATTTGACAAAATTTAACAAACATTAAAAGCTTCAACTAATCAAGACTTCAATATTTTAAGACTTATTTGGCATCATGTCAGATATATGTCCCTAAAGAAAGTTTGACAGGGAATCACACTTCACGGGTTTGTTTTAAAACTAAACAACATTTTCACGGCTAGTCGACGATTGCGGGAATTTGCTTAACATCTATCCCTAATACTGCTAACAGGTATTTTCTCTAAACGTGTTTTCAGGAAATGAATTTTAACTTAAATGTTGTACCTCGGAGAAAGAGAATCGAACTCGTGATGAAACTATCCGCCATCAAACTCATCTAATATTGAAATATTTCTTTTCTTTAATGTTTTCAACATTGACGTATATCAAAGAAGAGAGCAATTACGGTCGTAACTTCTTTCAGGTCCCTCTGCAGCACATGGCACTTTTTAACCCTTTGAAAATGTCATCATATTTTCGCACGTACTGTAAATTTGGTAATTTTCGCGTCACGAACATTTTCGTGAATTTTCGCGAAAGGTGAACTATCATAGTTACTATATCTAAAATGAATCTTTCGCTAGATTGTTAAATAAGCGTAGTAAGAAATTCGTAAAAGTATTGAACAATTAAATCATCGCGAAAATTACCCAATCTACAGTTATTTGGTTACAAAACTATAGTTGGTCAGTAATTCAAAAACAAAATGTCTTATCAAGAGAGAAGAAAAAGGGACTTTTATTGTAGTCAGCTAGTCAGAGGAGTTCTGAGGTAATGCCATCGACTATTTTTGGTTGAACAGAGTTTCTAACTGCATATCATGCTAGAAACAAAAAAAAACAAAAATAATATCAAACAGGAAATGCCACGTACAAAAAACACAGCCTCCCAAAGAGACCCACAGCAACACAGCACAAGTTCAAACGTAGCTCATTACCCTGTCTTTCTTATAGTTTCCATTATTGTTTAAAATGTCCCAGCCAACCTTGGACTTCTCCCTGGGTAAACTTGCCAAGACTCCTGATAGGCGCGGCATTGAAGAGAGACAGATGCAGATACAAGGGAATCCAGGTACCAGACCCTAGCTCCTTTTACGAATATACCTCTTGGTTCTTTTACAAGCCCGGTGTATAGTACTGATACATGTGACCCTGTTTTTCATGTCGCCAAGTCTGTGGTTCAAAAACCGCAAAACATATTAAACTTCATGACATAGTTTTTGATTAAACGTTATTCGTAATTAAAGTTGATGAACCTGTGGTGTTCCGTTTGTAGCATCGTGTTTTTACGATGGTAGGAAAAGTCGAAAGTCGGAAACTACGAATGACGATGGTAACAATAGGGAACAACCATGATGAAAACACGAAATCATGAAACTACGGTGGTGAAAACGCGATGTTATTTTGAGTTTCTACCATCGTTGTTTCAACTTTTCGGCATCCGCCCTCTTGCTGCTCTGTATTCGCATATGTTTTATTAATGGGTTTGGCTTACGTCAAGTCATGTCGTGTAATGAAGGTATGCTTTAAAATGTTGATTTAAATTCCTTCATGAATTGTCTCTCAATGTTTTCTGTCTATTTTGCGAAATTTGTGGTTGTCCAATTGTCCAGGACTACCAAAATTCAGTCTTAAGACAACCATTTTTGGCCAGTCTGTTTGTCCAATTGGACTTATAAAAACCTATATTGATTTAGCAAAATAAATAGTTCAGCCTATAAATCTTAAAATTATGTAGTTCATGAGAGAATAAATTTGAAACCATTTTCCCGATTGTTACATAATTGTGGCTGCTTTACAGACCATGCGCATTTTATTTGAACTCGGACAAATTGAAGTTAAATAACACTGAAAAGATAAATCTAACGTGATTTCGGCTTTCCTCGGACAACCAAAGTTTAAGGAAATAGTTGTTTGGCAAACAAAATATTTAAAAGCTAATTTCATGAAATGTGTCATTGTGTGAAGTCCAGACAGTAGTTTGACAGACAGACGATAGACATACTTGATATATATTTAGGTAAATAAAAGTAGAAATGAGGATGTCATTCTTTTCTTGAAATAATTTAAACTTATGTCAAAGTTCACACTAATTAGACCCACCCCACATGACGTTCCGCAGGCTGTCAAATGACACATATTGGAGATAAATTGGGAAAACAAGTCTGGATGCAAAGCATGAGTGGTGTAACTATCTGGGCGGAGTGTGGAAGAATGTCCCCGCCAGTAGGTGAAATTTGTGCATTTTGTCTATGAAGAAGGCAATTCCCATCTTTTTTAAAAGCAGGGCTGGTAACAACTATGCAGACACATCAAAATCAAGATTGCCGGTTGCTATTACTGGGAATTGTCCCATCACCATATAAATACTTGTTTTTTATTTTGTCAATTCAACAGCATTAGTGGGAATTTTAATATATTGCCGGTTAGTTCTACCCTGGATATGTATTATTGGTAATTTCAGGGAAGTAATTTTTCACTCTAGTGGTTTTTTACCTCACTTGAGTGATAAATCTACTATAAACAGCCAAACAATTAAATATCAATACTTTAAAAGAAACTTTTCAACATGCTTATGTAATCAATGTTTTCATTTGAATACTAACTAGAACACAATCATCTATAGGCGGTCCTATATTTCCCATTCGAGTTATCCCGCAGTAAAACATAGTCTGAACGAAAGGGGTGAACATAGCTAAAACTTTTACAAAATAACATAAAATAAACGTGTTGATAGTGAGTGAAAGACAGTAAAGATTGCTCTCTGCGCTGCAGTACGAGCAAAGAACAGCCATCACCGCGATTTTATGTCTGCTTATTTATCAAAATTATACAATTACCGCGACCCGTGTTCCTTCATTTTGTCGCGGTGTTCCTGTGTGGATGGATACGGTGGTGCCGGATACGGTGAATGCGATGTGCGGTTGCGGTGAATCACGGTGTCCGTGTATCTTCCTTTCTGTAGCTCAATGTTCAAATCTTAATTTATATCTATTAAAGTTACATCCGTATAAAGTGATATTACTAGTCGAAGTCACTATTGCAGTAATAAAAATTTATTGAAGCGGTTAACTATTCTTTTCAAAAGTTATAACTAAATTGATTTGATCTTTGTATAAGTTTTTTTAATTCTAGAATATAGGGACAATGTGGTTTGAGGTTCGTACTTAAAATCGAGTTAAAAAGAAATTACATTTTCCTTATTGTTTTTGTATCATTCTTGACTGACTTGCGGTGTTAAGCCCTTTTGAATAGTAATTAAGGAGATCATATTCAGTTTTCATGAGACGACATTTGTTAGCTTCTTCAGGTTAACATTGGGTGGGTTATACTGGTTGTATTTGTGAGCTCGAGAGACTGACCTGTTGTGTGGCACGGGCTCTTGTTGGGTGACGCACAGGAGAAAATCGTCAGATAATGGTCCATATTTACCAACGTATTGTCCATTTACAGTTCCAAATGTATTTGGAAAGAAATTGTTACTATTAACTCATTTTGAGAAAGTTTCAAGCACATATAAGTCCAAAATAATCGAAATAAATATTTTTTTGTCTCGGCGAAAAATTTTCAAACCGCCATATTGGATGACCGGACTACTTTCCTAACAATTTGTTGGAGCTATGTTGATATACAGAATGACTACAAGAAATCATCACTCGGTATATAGTTCAACGTCTATGTGTCCATTATCAAAACCTTTTATATTAAGTTGTACTTGTATAAAAACTTTTCACTTGCAGAAAATGTGCTAGTTGAAGAACCGCCATCATATAATACACGAAGCAATTAACAGACCTTTTCTTCCTCAGTACAAGTATCAACACTATCCGTCATAACTATATTCGGTTGGGTGTCATGGAAGTCGACTGCCACTGGCTGGATTTGAATATCCGGTTTTTCGATAACTGGTCCTGGCGTGTTTCCACTACTATATGTCCATAATGTGCCCCCCATTAGCAAGCCCAAGGAACACTTTGAATTTACCGATATAAAGCATTAATATATTGATAGAATAATGATAGCACCCTGTTCTATTTACTATAAAATAATGTTGACCTATGACCTCCTTCATAATAAGGTTTTTGTCTGAAAGCGTTTTAGTTTTTGCAACATCAATAAAAAAATAATGCGCATTTTTTTAACTTTCAATATTTTTTCAATTGCATATCCGACTACAACCCGTTTGCGCCGCTAAATACAAGTTCTCATTAAACCGTCTCTTTCCTGTTCCTTTTTCGTAGTTTGGTCAATAATCACTAAGTGTTTGAAACAACATCATGAAATAAGTTTGATTAAACGTTTTCGTAATTGAAGTTGATATACGGTACCGCCTGCATTTCACTTCCGCGTTTTCGGGAAAATAGACGTTTTTCGTTCGTTACCATGCAGTAATCGTTTTAACCGTGTAACCGTTAACGAAATTCCTTCTGCCTTAAATACCGTGGAAACGTGGAGTTACATTTGCGCATGCGTCGCGTGACGTGAAAACACTGACATTACGCATTACGCATATATATTTTCCTGTAATTTTAGGGCATAATCAACAAAAGCTTTCACCATTCGTTTACGTTATTATCTTAGCTTTTACCGTCCAATAAATACGGTCGAAATAGTGATCATTGTTTGGAAATATTCTAACTTAAGAATATGACTGGTCACCCTATAGTACATTTTGATTTTAATAAAAAAATGTTTAAATTTCCAAATTTCAGAAATGTTGGAGTCCCAAGTCAGTTTGCACTTCACTTATCTACATTTTGGTTTTATACACTTGAAGTATCATCAAAATCTCAAGTAAATTAAAATGTTACAATTAAATAGATACTATCATGACCAGTTACGCTGAGCCTAAGAAAGAGGGTCGACTCAACTGAAGAGCTGTACTGATGATGAGCAAATTATTCATTATGATTATGATGTAATAAGAATGATAAAAACTAAAGTATAAACTTAATAATATTGTGTCACGCCCAGCTAAATAACTATTTATTAATCACTTGCTATTGGCGCATGCGTTGATCACTTACCCACCTAGCTTTAGCTGGAACTCACTACCAAATATTCCCTGTATTTCAGGATCCAGTATATATAACATTCCTGATTTAACTGATAATCTACAAAAACTTGTTTGGAATCACCAATAAATTTTAAATTAAGTGAATGACCAGAATCATGCAAAACATTTCTGCAATAAGCCAGTACCTCCATGGCTGTCAATGGGCCTACTATCAGAAACAAAAAAAAAAAACTGGCATGTGATTGCTTATAGTTCTGAATTATTCTTCACTTGCTTTAATTAGAAATAATAAATATCTCCCTGTATTTTATCGTTGAATAAAATATAGTCAGGAGTTTAGTTGCGTAGTGTTTTCGCATCCAAACGGCTTTTCTTTGAAAACTATCCAAAAAATTATTTAACACGTAGTATAACTTCATTGTATCCATGAAACGCGAAATACGATTGGACGCACTTGTTTACATATGTCACGTCATTTACCGCACATTGTCATGGAAAAAACATTGCTGATTTTTATCGTTAAATAAAATACGGCTTTTCTCTATTTGTTTATAAAGAAAAAGCAGCCGCTTGTGTTGGGAAATGTAATTTTGGAAATAAATAAAAACCTGATAAGTAAACTACATTTAGATTGTTTATAATTAGCCACAGATTTTCCCCGGGCAGAGTCTGTACATTTACTATATGAACCCTGTCACATAGGTGTACATAATTTCACGAACTCCCTCAGATTCAGGTTTAAAAGACGAATGCAAATGACAGGGAATCTATGTACTAAATCCTGGCTCTTTTAAATAGAGCCTTTGGTTTTGTGTGTCCGGTGTATTGTGCCGATACATGCGAGACTTTCTGTTTCAAACCAGTTCATCTCTATATATGGTATAAAACACTGGAAACTTCTAGTGCCCTGGACGGTATTCAAGCCAGGACTAGGTTAGTATTCCAGAGCCTAAACCACTGCACCACCAAAATATTTCAGTAAAAGAATCAGTACAGTATTGTATTTGTTGTAAGCTTATAATTCTTATGCTTACATTTTATACTCTTCTCTTGTTACAAAATCAGTTAATTTCAAAGTATGATGGTATTAACGTTTTCCAGGTATATGTATCACGACCCTGGTAATTGTACTGATCATTGACATCACCCTGTAAAACCTAGTTCTGGCTTCCAAAACTCTAAATGCCACTATTTTTATATTTTGTTTTTCGTCAGCTGCTATACAATAGCATTTACCACTATGTTTCTTTATTTCAAAAAGAATTTACTTTATTTCGACGCGGAACAGACCTTGAAAGTGTTCGCGCCAAAACGCCACGTGGTCATGTAAATAAATAAACTATCCCCACACGTGACCTTAATCGGAACCTTCAGCGATTTCCCGCAGAATCCCTTTCCAAAGGTTCTTGGGAATGGTCACATGATAATAAATTGTCAAATCAACCAAGATGGCGGCAATTGGTGACAATTCTGACTTGTTCAGAAGGCTTTCGTAAGCTTTACGTTAAATAGATAAAATTTGATATTCCAAATTTGGCAAATTAAAGATATGGTCTGAGTAATAAAATTATTTATTATTTTCACTTATTTAACTCATGAAATTCTGAAATGCGAGCGTGTCAGATTCCTGGCACGATTATTGGTCACGGAAATTTCCCTACGGAGTAGCTTCAACGTACCCGTTCTATCAAGCATATAAACCGGGTACTTTGAAGTTATTTTAGCTATGTAAAACCAAGCTTTATATTCATGTTCAATGTAAATCACACTTCTTTTAACTGATCTTTATATTTGGATCCATAATTCAATCATATAACACCTGGACTATTAGCCCAATTCACCAGATTGATCTCCGGCTCCATCATTGACATTAATACTATTAGTTATTTTGCGGATGAAGTCTCCGCTTAACCTTGAGACTTTCTGCATGTTCTGTTGAAAGAACCAGTAATGTCTGTAGTGACAGGACTCTCATTGTATCTGGACCATACCCATAAAACTACACCTATCACCTAAATGTTATTAATACTTGCCTCGAAAGACTGTTTTATAACCTGAGGAAATTCGTAGAATCAGAATGCCTTGCAGATATTGTTCTTGGATATAATTCTGTAATTTGTCAGGATAGAGTTATGTTCTTGTACACTGCACTTCTATCTCATTGCTGGACCACTTTATGATCTGTATTGAATTCAAACGAGTAGTTTTCAGTTATACTCTGGACAAGGAAAAGTAACAAAGACGTATCTCTGTAATTAGTCAAGAAGGAGTTATGGTTCCTGTGCCTTGCACTTCCTCTCATTATTAATGACCATTGTATGAAGTTGTATTGAATTCCCAGCCGTAGTTTTCAAGTTATGCTCCGGACAAGGAGAAAAAAGTAGCAAAGGCAATATCTCTGTAATTATTCAAGATAGGAAAGTAATGGTTCTTGTACACACTGCACTTCCTCGCAATGTGTTTGACCTTCATTGTATGAAATTTAATATTAATTTCAAACTAGTAGTTTTCAATTTATGCTCCCGGACAGAGAAAATGGAACCAAGACCGCCTGCCCACCCGACCGACCAACCACGGGGTGGCTCCTATATACTTACCCTGACTTCGTTTCGGGGGGTATAATAATAAAGTAACATCATGCTACAGATTGTTTCAAAAAGTTAGCATAACTTATTTGGTGCATAACAAGAGCTGTCCATAAGACAGCGTGCTCAACTTTATCGATGTTTCAATAACAAAAAGTTTGGGCAGTAAAAAGGCAAAGACAAGAATCTGTGTATTATCAAGTGCAAAGAATGACCGTAAAGAATAGTATTAAGTCAAGGTAACCCTGAATACTCACAACAAAGTTTTAAATTAATGCACTTCAAAGTGATTTGCTGATATATGTGCAAGACAGTGCCCTGTATCACACAGAACTTTGAATTGATAGTATAAAGGAAGCTTCAACATAACAATCATGTTCTTCTTTATGATTTATATGATCATCAACATTTCAGCTGATGCGTCTGGAAAGTACATGTAGTAACTACAAAACTAAGATTAGTGTTCAAAATAACACTTGTGTCGCCCTCTTACACTTTGTCAAAATAATAATAATTTTGTGACAAAATCTAGGTACAAAAAGGGACATAACTCTGTAACCTATGACTTTGACCTTGCAATTTTGTAGCATCACATTCTTTTGTCATTAACAATACAATTTGAAATTTGATCTTAAAGCTGCTCGCTCTCAGATTTTGGTTAAAAGATCAAGTTCTCAAAACTAAATGTTAATAACGTATTTTAGGACATATGGTCATATAAAAGGCTCCAGCATAAATTTGAAGTCCGGTATATCTTTAAATTTACAAAAATAAGCAAACGCTTTTGAAATTTCAGTATAAACATGTTAAGTGGCAGTTTCATGTAACGAACATTTTCAATCGATTCCTTCCTA
>JAFMSR010002999.1:0-18035 GCA_022818135.1 Saxidomus purpurata | reverse complement strand
ATTGTTTGTGCAGAACGATTCTCTCCTTCAGTATAAAATAATCTGTGGTTTGTGTCCATACAATTTGTAATGTTAACATCGTACATAATCTTCAGTCCTCGTGAATATTTATCCACTAATTGTAACATTTCTGCGTAGAAGGCTAAAGCTTCTTCACTGTTTGAAGGCCTTCTTTGGTCCAGTGACAACTGAGAAGGTTCCTCTATTACCACGTCAGAATATGGCCTTTTTGCTCATCATGTGGTTTCTGACCTACAAATGACACCTGACATTACCTTTTAGTTTCCCGACTAACAACGTGACGAGTATGCTTTCAGGTACCACGTCTTCCGCAAAGTTATCCAGAGAATACATCTGGGCTCAGATCTCGTGAGCATTCCATTTCTGCGCTATCATATCAAGCTCTGCTTTGTTTAAATTGTAAAGTAATATCTTGGTTAATATGGTCAATATATTGGATTGTATCAGAACATTTGCATCAAACATGATCTTAAAAAATGAAATCCACCAATGCACACACTGCTGTTTCTACCAGTTTGACGAACTTTTCCCATAAATAAAACTCTTTAAACCTGAAACACTGTCTATACCGTTGTATCAGTAGGTTTTAGCAAATATAGTCTTACTTTCAGTTCCCTGTCGAAACAAAAGGAGCCTTTGGACGATGCATAGCTCCTTTGTGTCTAGGTAATATGTCGCTGTAAAGAGAGCGGCTGCGTATCTAATAGGTACGTCAAGCCAAAACAGCAGTATCCTTCGATTGCCCCATATTCTATAAAATCCGTACGCCGTCGGCTTCAATTAGTCAGAGCCATCAACGCTTGCGCAAAGTTTGGACCTTTATAGACGTAATTCCGTCTTGATAATCGGCGTTTTTTTCGGTCAGTGATCCGTTCGGGATTCGTTTCTCAAATTAAATTGAACACACACAATTTCTAGATACTACAAGGATGGAAAATATTTCACTAACATTTGCCAATAGATCGGTAACCTACACATTGAACGCACCTTTACATTTGTGCATGAATGTGATCTCTTACTATTTCTCGAGAACGATTGTCTCGTTGCGCAAGATTATGCACTTTAAAATTCGCTTCAACTGCCGAACACTGAGTTTAATTCCATGTAGAATATATAAAGGCAATTATAATATATGAGACTACAGAAAACGTTCTGCTTGACAAGTTCGAGTCTTGTAAATGTCTCCCCATTGAAAGCGTCAGCTAAAATCGACGTCACTCCGCTATTCACTTTTACAGTCCAAACAACAATGTGTACTAGAAGGTCATGTTTATTACCTGAAAAACAGAGAAATTAAGTTAGATGCATCTTGAAAATGACAGCTGTGGCAATAGTTCTTGCATATGTTTCCTTTAACAGTCTAAAACTCATTTCACTTAGCATAAGATCAAACAAATAAATGTATATGGCATTGGCCTGCATATCAAAAGAGCCCTTGTTTAACGGGGCCTGACCAATATCAGAGAGTGACGCGTTCTATATGATATTGTTAGGAATCAGACTTGAAAATCATTTCGCCCATGACTGGGCATGTTTGTGACAGCAAAATCGTAATTACTAAATGCATAAATTGTTACTTTAGGATTTCCACACTTCTTGACCTGAAGGTCTGACATCATATTTGGTAACTGGAATAACACAAAGAATATGTAAATAGTTGAGAACAAAATCATAAAATAGACCAAGAACAGTACCACTGAATGGTCATGATGCAAATACTTTGGACGATCGTCACGTCAGAGGTTGTTGTGAGTGATCATCGAGTACCACGATGAATCGGCACATCACTATGATATTTGTTCATTCTCAAACCTGACAGGGCCCATAAGAAACAGCGTAAAAGGTCTCACCTACGTAAATGCAACACACATTGAACAAGAAACTCGGTTACATTTCATATATGCGATCTTCTCTGACGTCTTCCGCTTCTCGAAAATGGCTCGCCTGCTGATATTTACTTCTATGAACTAAGTTTTAAGTTTTAGGTTCTTAGTTCTAAGATGTGAACTAAGAACTAATGTTGTACTCCCTTAGTTCTAAGTCAAAACGGCCCTAATAGGCTTCCGTAGTAACCTGATGCATAATATATCTTCATAATTTGGTATGAAATTTGTTTTGGTCATCGAGATTAATACAGTTTTTTTTTCACCTTCAGTTTTATACTGTTTCCATGCTACGATTATTTCTGAGCATTGAACAATGTAGCCTTGAATAAGAAAATGAAAATGACAGCTTACACGAGTACATTCCAGCTATTTATAGGTTTTTCTGTGTTTTATATTCGTAAAAGCTTTTACCTTTATAATGGGGCTTTAAATTATTGAAAGAACTTTTTTTGTCTCTGGAGAAAACAACAATTGAACTTGGCATGTAATAATAAAAGGCGTCAACATTTTATACAAATATAGAAACATCAATGACAACCAAAAGAAGTAACATATTATGGCAATTATAGAACAATATAAATCAACATAAAATAATGTACACATTTGCGTAACAAAGGCTTTGTTCAAAATTCCATCACACATTGTCCAAACTGATTTAAATTTAAAAGTATCTTTAATTCAAACATAATTATAAACTTCGTCTATAGATATTATTACTTTCCTTAACAGCAAACTTGTGAAAATAGCGACTTTCGTTGGGGAAATTAATGTCGAACATATTCTTTTAGAAAGTGTATTACGCTCAAAATGAGCATGCTGCATAGTAATCAAGTAAGATGTTTCAAGCGTAATAAACGCTTTTAAAAGCACGAACCTCGAGACATTTTAACATGAAATGATCCAAGACACTCCTGCGGTTTTGCATGATTTTGCCCTACTGAATGCAAAATAAAGCACTTACAACGGATATTTCGATACAACTTATCTACGAATTATTCACAAAATCATGATGCATAATTCGGTACGTGCTATATTTCCATTTTAATGAACTTTGCTATAAACTGACGTACAAGAAAATACGAATTACCTGTATAATAATAAAAACCGCCCGCAGAGCCGCTTGCTTTATATAATAAAGAAAATGTTTTAATTAATTAAAACGTTGATTGTTTGTTCATATACATAGTTACAGTTATATTTACAGGATATAAAAATAGGTGTTGTGTAATTGACTATATTTTATGTACAGAGAAGGTATATTGAAAAACGAGGCTTTCATTTGCTTTCTGGTTTAAATCGGTGTATTTGGCACAAAGTAGTGTGGTTTAAAAACATACATGCTTTTTCTTTTAAACTGCCTCTTGTCTCCAGGGTTTGGAGGTCGTTACACGATATAACATGTTATAGCGGAAATAATTTCGCATAATATAACATGGGTACTTTTGACACATCGAACACGTGAAATTAATATGAAAATATAACTTGTTTTGGGCATATTAGTTAAATTATCTATTAGTAATTACTTTGTCTATATTATACAAGGAAAGTTAACGTTTACCTGCAGCTAACAACATTAACATCACCTAACCTTCGGTGACTTTCGCTCAGACTATAGTCAACAGTTTTATTATATATATTATTTTAAGACTCTTCTAAGCCCACAGAATAGGCTACTGATCGGGTTTCAGCATCTGTTAAGATAACACTGGGAATGCATGAGAAAAACAAAATACACCGCAAACCTCAGGCGGCGGACATATTATAATAACAACAGAAATACTATAACAAGAATACTATTTCAGAAATATCTTATTATTTCATTTAAACTTTCAGTATAGACATCCACTAAACATGATTAATCATTTCAATCTCAAGATCTACTGAGGTACTGTATAGGCAGCAGATAGATCTACTGGAGGTACCGTATAGGCAGCAGATAGATCTACTGAGATACCGTATAGGCAGCAGATAGATCTACTGAGGTACCGTATAGGCAGCAGATAGATCTACTGAGATACCGTATAGGCAGCAGATAGATCTACTGAGATACTGTATAGGCAGCAGATAGATCTACTGAGATACCGTATAGGCAGCAGATAGATCTACTGAGGTACCGTATAGGCAACAGATATATCTATATAAAGTCCCGAAACGCTGATAACCTGTCTTTTTATCGTCTGAATTCAAAACTATTATTTCCTTATTATAATTGTGCTTGTTATAAAGGTGGAGTTATATGGCCGCTAAGTGAAGAAGTCGCGATGGTACCATATACGGCATCGCTGACTGACACGTGACGGAAATCCAGCTTCGGGTGTATTATAGAAATGAAGTTTTGAAATGTTAAAAGCTCTCCCTGTATTATTTCACGTACCAGACACTACGGAGCGATACAATCCACATGCACTAACTGGTCCGCTTAGGTAACCTATTGAAACTTGCATATCATTACAACATATATATCAAATCTTGTAAGTTTGCTTTATTGCATAAGCTACAAAAGCATTAAAATGCACTATGTTAAATCTGCAAAAATAGTCTAAACCTCATTTGATTTTCTAAACAAATGGTAATGTTCACAGAGTTCACTTAGTAAAACAACGATGAGTAAACTATTCTGAATAAGCGCGTTCAATACTTTGCGGGAGATGTTTTGATCTTTCATGGGGTTTCAATTAGCAGTGCCGTATGTTGTTAGGAAAAGCAATATTTCAAACAGTTTCGTTACTGCAAACCGTGTATAATACAGCATTTGATAACATTTAGCATCTGTTATGATTCTACAAAATACAACAAGACTTAATTTATTCAATTTGTTTACTGGCTACTGCAGTACTAAATAAATACTAAAATTCCCATTTATGTAATTTCGCTATGTCACCAAAGGTGCCTTTGTACGACTGCCAAAATAATTTGAAAAAAATCATGAGGAATAAATAATCGTTTTTGAATTTTTAGGCCGAAAGTCGTTATTTTTGTTATCTGCCTTATTTCCTTTCTCCGCCCTCCCACTTTGCAACATCCGCCCGCCCTAGGCATCGGCTACTAGTATCCGTTCTCACGTACATTTCGCCGAACATCGAACATTGCTGTATATATTACTTTACTGTGATTTTTGCATTTCAAGTATTACATTTTACATAAACAAATTAAATATGTTTTTGCTTATTACAAAAACTGGTTATGTGTCGCCACGCAGCAGACCTGGTTCTCTGTGCTTTCCAGTGGAGCATTGAGTTTAGTACTTGTCAAGCACTGATAAGGCAAACCGTCCGCCAGTACGCAGCTGTTTGAATAACTGGTCCGCTTAGGTAACCTATTGAAACTTGCATATCATTACAACATATATATCAAATCCTCGACTGCATTTACAATGTTTTATATTACGTATAAGAATAAATATACTGACCATTCCTTCATCGTATTAACTGCCTTCCGTGAGTGTCACGTCACTGAAGCTAATACCGTGTTTCCGTGAAGTCTGGTTCATGTTGACACATGTATAATTATGAGAAGCACGGATTCTGAAATCAGATATTGATCATCCGTTTTATCGTTGCAGTTTGTCAGTCAACTTATGTATCGGTAAAATTTAACAGTCTATCGAATAACCGGTAAAAGTTATCACATGCAACTTAGAATGGCCATTTCATATTATATACACCTGTTAAATTAGTCATGTTCTGTGGGTGGCATTTTTACACTAATACTACTCCTTTGGATTTTTTTAAGTCATTAGCAGACTCTTAAAAGCTTAAAAACAATGAAAAATGAATTTAATCGAGCTGGCATTTTTTCACGTATTGAATAATGAACGATTCAGATACTTAAAACGAAATTATTGTTGTGGAAATTTGCATGAACCATTATTTCGTTTTCGCTTAATTAGCTTATACAGGAAAGAACTTTAAAAACAATGACGACGAAAAGTTTATTCGAGACATGTACTTAAATAACCATGGTTATCAAATAATGATACACGAAGGCGCAAATATTACTGAATTAAACCAAAAATTGAGCGATCAAGCTTACATTATATAAAACTGATGTTTAACAATCGTTCTCTTACGTAGGAAGAGTGTTCCTTAAAGTTTCTTTTAAGCGCTTTTCTACACCATTGTCAGCAGTACTTACAAAGCGTAAGGAATATCTAGATCACAACCATTCTGCATTTCCATTTAATTGTATCGTGATTTGTACACATCTCTGTTCATTCGGTAATGTTTAAGTAGACCGTCGCCCCTCGTATAAATAACAATTAATTATACTTTACCGAAAATTAATGGACAAGTCGAAGTGGGTTACCATGGTACCTTATCCACACTAGAGTAAGCCAATTGCGATTGTAATGTCCCTTCCTAGAAATAGACAATGTTCTTTGACCATCGTTTTTTATAATTTAGGAAAGTAGGACCTTTGTTTGGCAATATTTTATTATTGTTAGGGATCCCCAAATAAAACATTCATGCCGACAGGTTTATGATATGGTAAGTTAGTTCTGACTATATTGTTGCAGTGTCTTTGTACAGATATAGCTGAAACTTTTGTCTTCTTCATATTGATAGAGCACAACGAGGAGAAGTGCACAGAAGGAAATTTGTTAAATTGCATAAAGTGAGAGAGGACATAGCGGAAAAGGGGAGTACAATGCACCATAACCATTACGATATATTGCCTTATTTGTTAATTCCCTTTTAATTTTGTTGTCCGTTGCATAGATACTATAGTACTTGAGTGAATACATTTTTGTTGCTTTATCATAAAAAAGAGTTGTTAAAAATTGTTTCTTTTTGCGCTATATGGATAGAAAGTCCTTTACAGCGTAACATTACAGACGTTTGTTATATATACAATTTGTTGATGATCTATTGACCCTAAAGTCATTAGAGAGCAAATAATCATACAATTCTCAAACAAATAATCCTAGCAAGTTCCAAGACAGTAGCTCAAGGGTACATGACCTAGTGACCAAAAAGTCAAAAAAACGGTCATCTACCTTTCATAAGTCTACTCTTAGTGAGTATGAAAACTAAGGCTAAAAGAATGTTCATATAAACGTACTTTATTTGGCGCAGTTAATTCAATCTAAACACTTCTTAAGTGAATGCAAAATGTACTTTTACTTGACACTGTAACCTCAGACATAATACAGTTCATCTGCTGTCTGAAACCTATTCCCTATTCAGTTTGACACCCTGGGCAAACGTCTTCCCAAGTAATTTAACGGAAACTATTTTTAAATGCAAGGTCACTTTGGCTTGGCCTTTGATCCAGTGGGCTCATAATAAGTATGGTTTATCTACTGCCCATGACCAATGTCTCTACCAAGCTTGAAAACTCTTGGTCAAGTCTTTCTCAAGGTATTGAGCAGAAACCAAAGAATCTACAGACTGACCAACAAACCTACCATCCCTCGGCTGCAAAGCAATATACCCAATCTTCTTTG
This sequence comes from Saxidomus purpurata, assembly GCA_022818135.1. Taxonomy (NCBI): domain Eukaryota; kingdom Metazoa; phylum Mollusca; class Bivalvia; order Venerida; family Veneridae; genus Saxidomus; species Saxidomus purpurata. Next base: position 10,682 of record JAFMSR010002999.1, on the reverse strand, counting down.
AAGGGGAGGCATGAAATCAATCATGAATCGATTTTTAAACATTGCACTAGGTCAATCGCACTCAAAGATCTCATTGGTCACTGGGATTGACCTACTTTTTGGCAACCAATTAAATTCACTTTTTGGCTGGAAACTGATGGAAATTGCAGTCAGGTAAATCTCTCCTTTTTTTCGACTCAGAAAAAACACATTTTGTTAAGTATAGGCATGGTAGGAGACATGTCGAGGTCTCATCTAAGAAAACAAGCTAATATAAATGATCTCATGGACGGACCTTTATAAAATTTGCTTCAAATCAAATCAAAATTTAAATCTTGCCTTAAAGGTCAGTTAAAAAGCAAGGCTACCAGACACCATGCTAACATCAGCGTATATGAAAGAAAACGTTAAGTGTCGAAAACAAAACAAAAACCATAAAATGAAATGAAGGACTGGAAGTTATTTGATCTTTTGGAGGCCTTTGAAGTTCCAGATCTTTGGAGTAACTGGCGCTATAAAGTCAAATAGAATGGCGAATATCCGCCTTACATTGCTGACGAGAATTCGATTTTTTGTGTCTGACTGGAAAAGTATTGTCATTCTTCGAGTATGTTCGATATACACCACGTCATTTGAACGCAAATTTTGTAAAGATGCTAGCAGATTTGAGTGAAACCTTCATAATACTTGGCAAACTAGATGGTTTGAAAAAAAACAAAAGGCCATGTGCTACAATTACGAAAGGAAAGAACTTTTTTGAGTAGTGGCTGCGGGATCTATATAAAAATGTTTAACCTCAAGTTAACTGTAATGACCGGTGAGTATTGTGCGAAGCAATTGAAAGGATTGAATGAGTGTACTTGTTTAAATTTATAACAGTAATTTGAAAAGTATATTTGAGTCAGCCTAGCTACCCTGCGATGACGAGAAATATTCTTTCCCGTTGCTTCTTATAACCAATATGATTCACGTGTAATTGCACATACAACGGAGTGGTTCATTTGCATACAATATATAAAGTAAAATAAACACTAACACAAATGTAAGGTGTAAAATGTCATTTATTTTTAAATGAGTCTTTATCATATTGATATTATTAAGAATGACAAAACGTTTAATAAAAAGTTTTATGAAATACTTCTATCATATTTTATTTTTATATCATTATTTCTCATCATCGAAGGGTAGCTAGGGCTGACTCAAATAATATTTTGTTGCAAATAAAATGCATTCGGGTCAGCCCTTGCATATTAGAATTTTTGATCGCCCCCCTTGGTAATTTTCACAGTAAGTTTTTATAACAAGGTGCCTGACCGACCTTGTGGTCAGTGCGTGACCAATAACAGATAAAGAACAAAGGTCTTGCGTGATAGATTAATATCCGATCAGCCACCATCTTGCAGATAACAGAAACAAAGAAAATTATTTTTGCCGTAGAAATTTTGGATTTTAAACCTCCACAACCCCATCAACCGCCCTACTATTGGTTCGGGTGTTATTTAATGGAAACTGTTGCAATCTTGATTGTTTTTTTATTGTTTTTGTTGCTTACATTGTTTATACTAGTCATATATTTTGGTTCTAGTCTCTTCTGATTTGTTATCAGGTTCGGCGACTTTTTTCACCCACCTGTGCATTTCTATACAAGTATTTCATAAAACTTATGCAATTTTTTGTGATTATTTTTATAAATGTTTTGCCATTCTTAATAATATCAATATGATAAAACAGTCATTTAAAAATAATTGACATTTTACACCTTACATCTGTGTTAGTGTTGAAAAGTATATATTTTTGTTGAAATGATAATCGATTAGAATAAAAATTAAACAATTATAAAACTAAAGACACGGTATTTGTTTGGCAATATTTTATTATTGTTAGGGATCCCCAAATAAAACATTCGTGCCGACAGGTTTATGATATGGTAAGTTAGTTCTGACTATATTGTTGCAGTGTCTTTGTACAGATATAGCTGAAACTTTTGTCTTCTTCATATTGATAGAGCACAACGAGGAGAAGTGCACAGAAGGAAATTTGTTAAATTGCATAAAGTGAGAGAGGACATAGCGGAAAAGGGGAGTACAATGCACCATAACCATTACGATATATTGCCTTATTTGTTAATTCCTTTTTAATTTTGTTGTCCGTTGCATAGATACTATAGTACTTGAGTGAATACATTTTTGTTGCTTTATCATAAAAAAAGAGTTGTTAGAAATTGTTTCTTTTTGCGCTATATGGATAGAAAGTCCTTTACAGCGTAACATTACAGACGTTTGTTATATATACAATTTGTTGATGATCTATTGACCCAATTGACCCCATCAACCGCCCTACTATTGGTTCGGGTGTTATTTAATGGAAACTGTTGCAATCTTGATTGTTTTTTTATTGTTTTTGTTGCTTACATTGTTTATACTAGTCATATATTTTGGTTCTAGTCTCTTCTGATTTGTTATCAGGTTCGGCGACTTTTTCACCCACCTGTGCATTTCATACAAGTATTTCATAAAACTTATGCAATTTTTTGTGATTATTTTTATAAATGTTTTGCCATTCTTAATAATATCAATATGATAAAACAGTCATTTAAAAATAATTGACATTTTACACCTTACATCTGTGTTAGTGTTGAAAAGTATATATTTTATCAAGAAATGATAATCGATTAGAATAAAAATTAAACAATTATAAAACTAAAGACACGGTATTTGTTAAGCATGTGAATGGAGCGACAACGTTATACATCTGTTATACAAATCCTATATGAAATTGACACAGATATCACTGAAGATAATTGCAAATGATATAATGTATGATTTGAAGAAAATCTTGGAAAAGTATAACAACATATTATTGGATACAAGAACTATAAAAAGACCATACATAGTACGTGAACCTTTTATAGCCAACCTTTCCTCTGGAACAAGCAATGTGCATCTGTATGTACTAGCATCTTACCTTACTTCAATCAAAATATGCATACAAATGTATCGTTATAGGAAGCGAACACCTTTGTAAACTGTAAAAGTCTTTAATAGCGAGCTCAATGTAATATTTAATCATTACTTATTTCTTTAAAGTGAGTTTAATGAATTCGTGAAAGCTTCATTTTACCTAAATACATGTAAGCGAAAATAAATATTTCGCGAAAAAGACTTTAAGTTATTGAAAACCAAAGGTATAGTCTTAAGAAATTATCAAATAAACTTCACATAGCCATTTATAGTACACCTAACGCTTTCTCACCTAACAATTTCTCTACTCTTTGTACAAAGCTGATTCTAATACTGCAAATTTAGTGATATTCGCGATGATTCAATATCGCTCTTTTCGCGAATTTCCAACTTCCTCAATTTAAAGATTTACTATTGTAGAACTATTCTTTTGCAAATAAGTCTTTTGTAAGTTTTGATTGATATTGACAAGACAAACATTCTGACCAATTTACATGATAAATGGCTATAATTTGGCCTCTAGTGTAAACACGGAGTTTTCTTGATTTGATCATGTTACCCATATTAGACCCGAAGCGACCTTCATTTGATTTTGGCATAGAAATCATAGAGACAAACATTTAGCATGTGATCTCTAGAATGTTAACAAGATGTTTCTATGAGTCGACTGTGTAACCTAGTTTTTGATGCTATGAGAAGTCATTAGGCAAACATTCTGACCCATTTGGATGATGATTTGATAATAAATGTGCTCATAATAGTTTTCTATAATTTGACCTGGTAAACTTTTCTTTGAACCTAGTTAACCTAGTTTCAAACTTGATTTGGATTTTGCAAAGACCTGTAAGGTAATCAAATTTCATGTAGATCAGCTCTAGAGTGCTTACAAAGTATTTTTATTTTCTAGAATTTGACCTAGTGACCTCTTTTTTACCCTAGATGGTCAAGTATCGAACTCGTGAGTATTGCCACGCGTTTCATTACGATCTGACTCTGACTCAGCGATTTACTTAGGCCATCAAATATATATGCTGCTACTTGAAAATGTTAAACATATACATTGTAAATGCACTGCCCTAGGTTGATAAACCTTCAAATTGTTTGTATGCGAAGTCATTTGTGGTAGTTAGTTTGGGTGTCTAAGATAAACATTTTAAGATGTTGCTATTTTGTATCTATTTATGCCATAGACATATATAGACACAAGTCAAAACTGAAAAGAAATAACGTGTTCAAAACAGGCGAAATAGATTATTTCATAGTTTTTCCGCGATGGCCAATTTTCCCGTTTCTATTATCATAAATTTTATGTTCATTTGTACTGCAACTAGATTTAAATATTTTATGTAATGTAATCGCCTTCAGCCTCAACTAATTTGCCTGTTTCTATTTGTCATTTCTTTTCCATCAATAAGGCATACATGTATATACATGTATAAAGCAGGGTCTGACACTTAACTCTTAATGGAAGTAGGACATTTTACATATTAGAAATTCATCTCGCTCCGTTGCTATAGTAACTCGAGGAGGACAAGATTGGCATATGTCGTTAGAGTCTTTTCAAACAACTTAATGTCTTCTTTTATAATATTGTACAAGGACTGTGTTGAGATGAGCTTGGGTAGAGACAATATTCATTGAAAGAGATATCTGTCTTAAGACTGAAAGGTAACGTGTGGTTAATCTAAACATACTTTAAAAGCTAAGTCGATTACTACCTAGTTTCGAAACTGAGTTCACATTCAGCTAGGCCTTATCATCGCTGTAAACTTATTACACAGGATGCATGTATATGTTTATACACATCACGCAGTGTTTATAAATATGCTCATCTAAAGATTAGCACATCAGGAATGTATGGCATGATAGTAGTTGATATATACGTTAAACTTATTATCATTTCATAACTTTATGCTGGTTGTGCTTACTGTTCAAATAAAATTGAGTTTCTAGTTCAAAGCTTAGAGCAGCAACAGAAGGTTGTTTCATAGAGGTAAGCCATTTCGTGTAAACATGTACAATTAATTTCGAGAATCAGATTAAACTTTCTGAGACAAAAAATCCAGTTAAAACATCGACAATAAAGTTTACATCACTAGTGAAAACTAGAGAAAAGAAAAACTCATAACTATTTCGTACTTCCTTATACTGGTAGAACGAGAATTTGTGACTTAATAGCGAACAATTCATTTTCTATTTTTTTATCAAGAATGTCTGTTGAAAAACGCCAAGTGGCACTTGTGACTGGCTCAACAAGCGGATTGGACTAGGGATAGCACACCGCCTTGCAGAAAACGGATGTGACGTCATTATAACTGGAATTGCTGAGAAAAGTGTTGTTAATGGTATTCTCGATGAATTTAAGAAGTAAGAGTATTTATAGAAAAAATGTGATATAGGGTGAAATGAAAAGTTAGTGGGCAGCGAGAAAACAAAGTTGCACTTTTCTGAATTTATATACGAAATTCAGCGATTTTTCTCAGTGCTATGGGACAAGTAGATAATTTATTATGTTTCTCTAATGCTTTCAATCTTAACCTGCATAGATAAGTATTTGTGTGCTTATTTTGTTTGTACTGCAAACTTCCATAAAAGGGCGAACTTTGCCACGCACGGAATGAAATTATGCAGTTTACGAAGTCCTTTACAGCCAGAATTCTGGCAAAACTGGAAATCTGGTTATGCGAGACATTAAACAAATTTTTAGCGTCATTTCATGAAAGCTCTGTAAAAGGTGTAAGAAATATTTAATATGAACAGACAGTTTGTATCGAAAAAGGATTTCAGTTTGAAATTAGTAATTTTTCATCAGAGTTTACTGAAAGATGTATATGGGCTCATTTGTTTTCATAATAACATTTAACATGTCTGTAATGTCCGTTATAGCAAGGTGCAAAAATGCTAACATCATGCAGAACTCACTCGTTAATTTGGAAAGTTTTAAAATGTTAACGCCGTGAATAGCTCACTTGCTTAATAATCGGAGCGTGTAGGATTTACTCGATGAAATAGGTAAAGATTATTGGCCATTAGCTTAATCGGTTAAGGTTTTTTTACATGTATTTGTTTGGGTATGTATACCCTATAGAAATAGTTCGGATTTCTTAACCCGCCGGGGCCATTTCTTAAACCTTGTGTGGAAAGAAAACATATGTTTTGGAGTTTCTGTGACAACTAAATGTCTAAACCTGATCGTCATTTTAAAGAATAAAATATTTTAACAGCCAGGAATATTAACGCGCTACCGAAGCGCCGATACTAGCTGTGCAGTTATCATTTTGCGTTGTCTGATTTAAGACAGTAAAGGCATTTTCCAAGATAAAGCATTTGACAGTTTATTCTATGTTGTTGAAAACAGTGAAAATCCCTACTGTCTATGTGTACTGGGAATTAATATTCGACTACAGAAACAGAGAAAATTTGATCCAAAAATACGATTACATGTATATTGTTTGGTTACTGTATCATATATGTTTGATTCAAACGGGAAGAAGATTTGTAATCCCCGGAGGTGGGCATATAAAAGCGCACTTTCCGTCCGTGTCTCCGTCCTTCCATTTGTTCTTGTCTGGGCATGGGTGAAGGGATTTTCAAATGATATGGCACAAATGCTCAGCATATGAAGACAGTCATGGTACTGCGTAAGAAATCAATGTCACACAAGTTTAAAGATCACGGAATCCTGTAGTTATTCACGCATTCGTCTCCGGGCTGTGATTCTGTCGTGCATTGAAGGGTTTTTAAACAACTTGTCACACAGGTACTTGATACATACACTTTTGACGTTTTAAGCATATTACATAACGTAGGGACTAAACAGGCATATTTAAGGTAAAAGTGTATATACCAATGTGATTTACTGAGGTCACTTCCAATTAAGTCTTGATAAATTTTACTTATATTGCCAAAAGTGGAAACTAAACACAAATTATTCCAAAACTTAAATCATAGTTTTCGGTAGCGATAAACCCAGTAAATACTCATTTTACATTAGCGATCAAGTCATAGAGATAGTAAAAGAATATTTAGGTGTAATGTTTTCTGCTTCCAGGAAATTTTCTCACATGTAAAAATATACCTGGTCAAACAAGATATTAAAGCTATGCATTTGTTGTACATGAGAATAAATAATCCTGACCTGCCAATCGACCTCTAGTTAAAACTCTTTGACCATACTGTATTACCCATTCTTACATACGGATGGAAACATGGGTATACGAAAAATTTAGAAATCATTGAAAACTGCATGTAGATTTCTTTCGCAAAGAAAGGTATCCCATATGTATACTTAAGGACAAAAAGTATGTCCGGTTCGAAATTGTTTAACTAAATTTTAATTGTATGTTACCTTTTTTTTTTCGCAAATTTATATTTTGAGACTACTTACAAAAACATCCAAATGAATCGTGACGGCTCAATCATAAATTCGTTTATCTCAATTTTGTACATGAACTTATAATCACAAACATATCTAGTGTTTATTTTTATCAAAAGATAGTCTTTTCGAAAGACGTTAACAATTTATTCTAACACTATTGAAAATTTCTCCATAAAGGCAAAGAAGGATTTGAGCGTGATATACCTAGCAAGTATATCACGCTAGGCGTCCGTACTATTTGGACTGCTGAAATTCCCTCCGCGTAATTTTTTACACAACATCTACAACTAACTACAACCACAAATATTTTATTGCATTAAAATATAACTATATTTTATAGCAATTACAATTACATATATATATAAGACAAAAGACATACATTCAGAAGAGCACATGATGTTATTGTAAATATGTATATCAATTTTAGTTCCTAGTTAAATTTGCATAGTAAATGTATTTCGACAAATTATTAACAACATTTTTCGATCTTACAGACATTAAATTAGTAAATTTCGTTTTGTTGGCCATGTGGAATAGTGCCGTTTTATGAGTTCCGAAATTTTAGGGCAAATCAGTAAAAAATGATACTCGTTCTCTATTTGACCTGTATTGCAGTTTCTGCAAGTCTTTCAGTTCTAGGAAAATTGTTATGTCGTCCGCGTTCAACAGCTACACCATGAGACGATGTACGAAATCTAGAGAGTGCATTTCGAATTTTGATTCTGTAACGATATCAAGATAACTTTCAAAATCAAATGAATGTAACCCTATGTGGCCCTATCGAATTCGATATCTGTAGTATCGATCTTCAACGTATCTTTTATGAATCGTTTTACAAGAGTGTCACAAGTTATTGGTTCTGCTTCCGGGGCTAAGCTTCCGGGGGTGTGTCCGGACCTGTTTCGTCCATTTCTTCATGTATATGTACTGTAGTAGGACCCGCCGCACTAAGACCCGACAGTGGCAGGTACTTCCGGTATACCGTAGAAAAATTAAGTTTTCTCATATTTAAGAAATTCGTTATCTAAAATCTTTGTTTTCATAGCATCCTGGTTTTCGGACATGGTTTTCATTGTGGAGCTGAGCGTTGCGCAAGATATTTGAAGAGTCTTAACCTTTTCTTGCGCCGCTTTTAATTCGTGAGATTGTTGTCTATATTTCTCGTTAACAAATGCACTGGCACCTTCAACATCCGAAACACGGGAGTCAATGTCCTTTACTTTTATTTCTAAATCACTGAGTTCCAAGTTCATAGAATTTACAATTTTTTTCAATATTTGTCTATCTTTTCGACGCGGGTTTTTATGGTTTTTATATCTTCTATGATGCTTAAGGCCCAATGTGGTGGTTGGCTGGAAGCCTGACTCATCAACGGAGATCCATGTTGCTGCGGTGTCATATACTGTGGATTATACTGATATGGAGGTGATTGCATATATTGATTGCCAAACGTCTGCGGAAAATTCGCATTTTCGTTCATTACACGACCTACTGTTGGAGTGTCAAATACAAAATATTCTCACTTGAATATCACTGCTGGTCAACACAGGTAAACTGGTCAAACCGGTTTGTCCGCTACGCATCCGTGCTTTTTATACATGTCTGTTCAAACAAAGGTGAAATCTGTTTTCGTTTTTTTTTTTTTCTTATTTTTTATTTTGCTTTTTGCTTGGTGGCATAAAATATATCCAACAACACTACTTTCTATCCAAAAATTATTCCATACGTATTTAATTTGCCCTTAATTCCATTGAAGTACCGGGCACAAAATGCATGCTTCTGTCATGAGGGAGATAACACTCTAATTTTTACACAACATCTACGAGTGTGCATGCGCTAATACGCTTGTGAATTAATTAACGTGATGTCAAACAAATCGTAGTAAATTTTCAACACTTCCTGTATCGCCAGTAATATCAGCAACAAGAACAAGAGCTGTCAGTAGACAGCGCGCTCGACTATTCTCAGTGATTGACAATATAAAATAATATCCATCCTGGAGGATATTGTTGAAGTGTAGCTAATAACAGGAACTTGTAAACAGAAAAGAGTGTAAATAAAGAAGGCTTGTTGAATGGTCAATAGTAAGAACATTATAATAAGATAATAGAAATTAAGGCATATTGTATCATTAGAAAACATGTATAAGCATACATAAAAACAGTAACGTAACAGGGCTTCGTGAAAAAACACCTGTGATGAAAATGTAAATAAAACAAGAATTAGTATTCATAGATAAGGCCACACCAATTTAATTTCTTGGTCATCGGAAAATATCCTACAAAAAATAGGAGCGAGCGAGCGAGCGAAAAAATAAAATATTTTTTTGCAATTCAAACTATTTATGGAGCGGGCGAAGAGCGATTTGCTAAAAAAATTAAAACCCCTCACAAAAACAACTATTCACCGTCAAAACCGGTAAAAAGACTTGGAAATAGATTATAAAAGAGCTACAGACACCTAATATAAACTGCCATAAAAAGTAGACTACAAAGTGACTCCGAGATGTTCATACTAAGTTTACAGGGGGTATAATAGTGTTTCTGGTAAGAATATTTTTATTCTTTTAAAAAGACTATATTTGGTTTCATATACATGTACAGCCATTATAACAAGTCTTTGAAAAAGAGAGACAATTTTTTATCATTTAATAAACTATTTAGATTAATGTATTTCTAATTTATGTCAAACACTTTGTAATGAAACCATTTGTTAGTCATACTGTACAACCTACAGAACAACTTCTTTAGTTAAGTTTCAAGGTATGCTCTTTTACTGCACTCCTTCTGACTGGCAAAGTGTTCTGACTTCAGAGATAATTGTCTAATTCCTCATAATGCTAAAAACTTACAGTTCTTAAGGATTTTTCCTTCCTAAACTTTAGCCTCAGCGCCATTATCATTACATAATTTTTACACAGAGAGTACACTAAATGTCTTTGAAATGTTTCTGAGTTGTCTGTCTTTGGACAGCAACTCGCCTTCCACTGACGTTTCTGGTTTATGATAACAATAAAAAATTTGGGTGCATAGAATGACCGAAAAAGACTGTAAATACAAAAAAAGACTGAAAAAGAACTGAAAAATTGATTTATCTTTACCGAAAGCCCCCTTGCTCTAAAAGATAATGCATGATTTATAACGAAGGCGATTAAATAAAATGCAGGAATTTGTATGTACCGAATATTTTTTGTTTTGTTTTGATAAGTTCCCGTGCTGCACCCATTACAAATCTGAGTGCTAATTTGTGAAAGTTTTCCGGTCTGCACATTTGTTTTTCGATCTTTCTACTTGATTTGTAATACAATATTTACAAATTTCATTTAAACTGTAAGTTGTATATACTCTTTGAAAATAAGTTGTTTT
>JAFMSR010002998.1:0-18062 GCA_022818135.1 Saxidomus purpurata | reverse complement strand
CGTCTTTGTGTCAGATCTGAAATATTTTCTAGTACAAAACAGTATTGCCTTATTGAGTGAAACCTTGATTTGCACTGCCATTAACTCGGACCTGTTTACCTTAAAGGGGCACTCCCTATATCTAACAAATATAAATGATGTGTTCAATGAATATATACAATTGAAAGAACAACATGACCTTCAAAAAGTATTAGAGTGCAAAGGTTATGTCAGAATGGAAGTGTTGATTCAGCCGATTATCGTCTGACCACACAGAGGTACATGCCGATCAAATTCCGCCCTGGTCGCAAATATAGACTCGGTTGCCTTTAGCTGGTACACAATATTCGACAACATGGAAAACTTTATGTAGTATATCACTATCCACCAATTAATTTTACAGTGACAACCGCTTTACAGTATTGCTGCATGCAGCATAATTTAAATGGCTGACTTCATCAATGATGACTGAAATTTATAGCTCTAACCTAAGTAACCTTTATGTTAACTAATAATACCAGCAAATATTATATTATTTAGCTATTGATGTAACTTAATTTGACACTCATTTTAGGGTGTGCCTCTTTAATCACTTTTTGATATAGAACTTAATATCAGTTTTAAAATTAAATGATTTATTTCAGTGTTAACAGTGTGAGCTCTTGTAAGAGAAGTGTAGAGCAGGTAAAAAAAAAATGGATTGACCTTAAAGTAAGTGAAGTCATATTTTCTTGAACATTTACATGGAGTGTAAAATAATCAATGTTTTTAAAGACATAAATAAGACAAAACATTAATACTACTCATGTTTACAAGACAATGCATAGTCCAAGTTTAGTGAATGTGAATAACTATGTGGCTTGTTCTTTTCTGTATTAGAATGAACCTTTTATGCTTGTAGAATAAATAAGCTCACATTGTTCAGTTTCTGTGAGAAAGGCTAATCATTTGCAAAATGTATTCATATTTTAGGCCTAAAAATATGTCCGTTTCCTGTAAAATTAATACATCATTTCAGTCTCAAACTAAGAAAAAAGGCATTTCCCATATGCAGGAGGTCAGAAAGACTGGTGGCGGTCCTGCTCCAGTTCTTGAGCTGGACCACTGGGAGAGCAAGGTATAGCATATTACTTAAATTATGAAATTGTATCAAACTAGCAATGTGTCCAATAGACATGGATGTCCTATATGTGTTACTAAGTAAATGAAATATTATCTTGAATTCTATTTCTTGTAATGAAAATCTGGAAGAGTCATTTCTTGTATAATGACTACAGCTTATACTATTGATTTTAGGTGCACCATAAAACACTCCTGAAATAAGGTTGGGCATAGAACAGCAAATTTATATGCCTCCCAAAGTTATGTTGGACATTAAATTGTGAACTTTTTAGAGTACACAAAACTGGCTTGTATGTTATCAATATTTCAGTGATAGTCCAAGTGATGTATACAAGTACAGTAAACTCTGTTTATAACGAAATCCTTGGGACCTTTTAAATTTGTTCCTTATATCTGGAGTTTGTTATATCCGTTTTATATTTTCATATAAAATAGATTAAGAAAAAAATTTGGGCCAAGAAAATATGTTCCTTATATCCGGAATTTCGCTATATCCGGAGTCGTTATATACGGAGTTTACTGTACATATAAACTTTAGAACTGGTATATTTTCTTTATGCAGGTGCTGCAGACAATTCCACAATGCAGCGTGGAAGGAATTGAAAACGGGACCGATACATTTTTAGGTAAATGTTTTGTTTACTTAAATTGTTTTCCAGTCTACAATATTGCAGTACAATAAATTTAAAATTCAAACCATATTAAGATTAGAATGATATTTGCTTCCAAAATGAGTATAACATGCAACTGTTTAATTATAGCACACCAAGATCTGTGCAATTTATCATATCTTTACGACTGTAAATAAACTGTATATTACATAATGTTTGCTGTATTTTCTTTCAGTGAATAATGATGCAACCCCTGACCTTCCTGTAGGCAGCTTGACGGAATGTAGGTGTTTTAAAATTTTGTAAACATGCATGATAATGTTGCCCGCATGGCCTGATTTTTACACGTTAATTATTTTCATGATACAGTTCCATAATCACCTCTGTGCTCAAGTGGACTGTGGCTACAGTAATATACTTGAAATGCATTAAACCTTTGTCCTGTCATTGATGGGGGGTCATGGGTTTGAGTCCCGCCTGATGCAAGTTTGAAGTTTCTTGCTGCATGTGGTAGTCTATTGAAGAATGGTTAAATATACTACCTGTTTGTAAATAATTGAATTACTGTATAAAAAATGGCATTATACAAAACAAACAAAGCTACAGTGTTGTTTTCTGTAATACATAGATATATGTATTTAATTGTTCAATGTCACATTTTATAACAATCCAAATATGTAACATTTTATAACATACTGATACATGTAGCCTACTGTCTAAAAATTTATATGTTTTTCTGCATATTAAATGTTAAGTGTATGGACTATTGGACATGTGATTGTAAGTATTAATTAGTAAACACACACTTCATATTTTTAGGTTTGAATAACAATGAAACACAGGCTACAAGATGTGGAGGTAAGAATCATTTAGTAATTAATAAAAGGTTGACATGTAAATTATCACAGATTTTAAAGTCGCAGGATTTCACACTTACTACAATTACAAGTAGCTCTTATATTAGCAAGCTAGTTAATTGTTCCAAAAATTTTCAAAACTTGTTTAATTCACAAGTACAATGTTGAAATACAAAAACTTAAACAAGAGAGCTAGGATTGTCTTACATTGCTGACTTTGTCTCTGGTGAGCTAAAAACCAGTCTTGGGGGGGAGGCATAGGTCATCATTGTTTAGGAGAACACAGTTCAGTAATTATCACATAACTATTTTCAATTTTCTATATATCATAAAATTCAAAGTGCTCCTGGTACTTTAATAAATCTATACAAAATGGTTTATATACATAATTATCTACAATGAATTATGTATTTAGGTGTTCAAAGCTAATTTAAATACCAGTAATATTCAAAGTATGATATGAAAATATTAACCATCTATGACACAATGTCAAATACACTGTTCTTGTTAAATAGAAAAATGTACATGTGAACAACACTTGAGAACAACTGCTCTCATGTTCTTTATATTTTAGGTGCCACCAACAGTGAGAGTGGGCCAGTACAAAAGAAAGCAAGATGTGACAGTGAGTATCAATCTGTCATAAAAAAATAAGTTACTCTTATTTTCACACATTCAGTTCAATGTCATAATGAAAGTAGAAGCTGCCATGCTGCTACATATTCTGTACTTTTCAGTGACCCTTATGTCATGAAAAAGCAATAATTATTGAAAATATATCATTTAATTTTAAGTGAATGTTACCTGAATAAAAATTAATCAAGTGTACTATCATTGTATATAAGTACATAACTGCTTGTCTATTTGTACATCCTGATAATACTATTCAGACTAAAAACAGGGGTGCATAACCATTTGAAAAGTCTCATAACTATTAATTTGTAATTTGATCAAAGTGTTTTTTGTTTGACTTAAAAATGCCCATGTTTTGACATCAATGCAAGTTAACACTACATAAACAAACATTTGGACATTAGCTTTATTTAAAACTGGCATAATGTGGCAAAAATAATATTTTGTTTGACAATTTGACTTTACCTTTAACAAAATATGTTTTCGAATGATACTTTGCCAATAACTAAGATAACTTGATTGTTATTAAATATTTAATACCTAATATTAAAACTATTTAAGACAGTACGCTGACATATTCTTAACTACTTTCATTCTGTCAATACACATTGGTGAGGATATGTTAAAACTTTAATCTCTTAAAATAATTTATTTCTATATTCATATTTCAGAAAGAACAGAAACAGAGGCCCTTGTCCGGGAACAGACAGCTGTTATGAGAGAATTTAATGATTCAATTAAAATTTTAACTAAGTCTGTCAATTGTCTAAAAGAAAGTGTTGACAAGTTAAGTGATAAAGATTATTTGTTTCATTTGTAAATTATAATAATGGTCATTGTTAGCCTCTTATCATGTAAAGTAACAGGAAATAATTTTAAAATGTGACAAGGTAGAGTTATGGTTCTTGATCACTGCACTCTGTCTTAATATCCTCTACAAATATGAAGTACAATGTATTAACTTAATACCTGAAATAACTTTTGAGTTATGATCTGGACAGGCCTAATACATAAAATGAGATATTTTAAAAATTGGATAAGTCGTTTTTTTTTCTTCTAAATAAAGGGTTAAGTTAGAGTTAATGTACTTAATCACTTCACTCCAACTTAATATCTTCTTCCAATGTGTGACGCATCAACTAAATACTGTAATTACGTTTTAGTCATACTCATGACAAGAATACAACATAAAGGGACAAAATGGTCAAGATGGCCCTATATTGCTCACCTAACTACCATAGACTATCATACAGTGTGTCATGATTTTTACATAACTCGTAGAGGTCCACTACACAAAGCTTGGTAACATTCCAAATATCTAAGCTTTGCCTGTGGGCCTTGTGTTTTTTTTTGTTTTGACCCAGGAGTCATGATTTAAACATTCTTGGTGAAGGTCCACAAGGCAATGCAACATAATAAATATCTCGGGTTTAGGACTTGTGGTTTCAGAGATGAAGATTTTTAAAAGTTTTTCCTATACATAGGCCTGTCTGAAATAAAGTAACCCCTCAGGCTGGGTTTGTGCCAGGAGAGTTAAAAATGGAAATAACTAGAGTTATGGTTCCTTATCATATTATTAGCATTTGACCCACTTTGAACTGTTATTAATTAATAACAACAAAATCGTTATGTTTTCTGAATGTGGTAGAGCAAATTGCAGAATTAGACAAAAAACTAATTTATACACACAGGTAATATCATAATATGCAAGTGTACAATGAGGGCTAACATGACATTATTACTTTCCATGACAAAATTCAGCTATTATTTTTAAATGTAATTAAAGATTTAGATTCTTAAATTAAAGTTCATTATAGCATAACTTTTTACTGACAGCTCCTAATCAAATGAATCTGTATCAGATTTAGAATGTTGTTTTTACACAATTTTACTGTGCATTTGATGTCTTCTTTCTTTGTGATATAATGATATAATTGCTTTTACATTGTTAACAAAATACTTAAAGTTTAAAACTTATCATTTTCTATGTTAAATTAATACATTTCTTTGTTATTAAACTGCTGAACAAATCAACCACATCCTGAAATAAATGAATCAAAATAATCTGATTATGTTGTCCCTGATGTTTCTGTTTTCACCTGCTGGATTTAAATTTAGATGGGGTCCATTATCACACTGGTTTGCCACTACAAGCTGTGGCTCTGGCATGCCTCTATCTACACACATGTTGTGAAGCCTCATGCATGCCACCACAACTTCACTGCATTTCCCTGGTTTGAACTGTAGGACACCACCAGTTCTGTGCAGGCAACTGTAAAACAATGTGTTATATTTGATATCTACAAGCACTCTGTCTGTTAAATGATTCCAGAAAAGTACCATAAAGTTCATTTACAGGTGTAATGTAATAGGTTGCACAGGTTCTTTGTTGACTCAAATAGTGATGTAGGGACACATGGCCCTCTTGTTATTTGTATACAGAGATTTGTATGGCTTTTGCAATACATTTTTATATGTTTGTTTTGAATTTATTTCAGGGATGAACAAAAGCAGACATTCAAATACCATTATGACACCTATATGTCACTTTGTGACATCACTTAATAAAATCACAAATCAGAAGTTGAACATACTGATACATTGACATATTGTATGCGAACACTTGCACATTTAGCGCTGGGTACAATGAGGGGATATGAGAATTGTATATTAAACAGCTCGTGCAATAATATCAATAATTATTTACGGGTCATTGACCAATAAAACAGCTGGAAATGTCCTGGAAGGATAATATAATGCTATGTAACTATAACTGTCCAATAGTTTAACATTAAGTTTTGTCAACCTGCCTTTGATCGAGTGATTAAGGAATAAGGAGGAAAAGTCTGGAAAAAAAAAATCAAAGCATGTATAAAATATCTTAAAGTCTTACCGAAAACGTGACTTTAATATGCCGAAGGCTCTTTCAATGGCCATTCTGCCCCTACAAAGATGCTGGTTGAAATTTTCCTCCTGTGGTGTACTGGGATTCAGTTTGGGTGTAAGAAGGAAGCTTTTCAATGGGTAGCCACTATCACCCAGCAGCATCCCAGCACCACTCCGTTCTAGATAATCCTGTAAGATTACAAGATGTAAATCAGTAAATAAACAAGAGATTGTAAGCAGCGGATTCATCACATACAGTCAAACATGTCTTGAGCAACCACACAGGGTAAGCTGACATTGTGGTCTTTTTTAACAGATTGTCGCTTCACTCAAATCTTATATTACATGGGACGAATATTAAGCAGTTGCATATGACAGGTTGTTGCTTAACTCAGTGTAAGGGCAGGGTTGACTGTATATCATTTCAACCTGTCTACTTAGGGATACATAAAATCTATGGCAAATTAGAGGGACTGCTCTGTAGTTTTGAAGGTTTTGCATAAGATTCACATGTTAACAAAGCAAAGTCAAAGAAAACTGTTTTACTTTTTAAGCAGAGCCACAATATGGTATAACTGTAGTTTTGAAGTCTGTATGGCAAAATTTTATCAAGACAATCATACTGACAAAGTATCGTGAAGATAGATTGAAAAATGCAAACTCTATTGTAAAAACATGTTTTATCCCCCAAAAAATAGAAGTGATTCCACAATGGGAAATTGAAATGCAACAGTAAATCATTTTCTTGTATGATGTGACTTTTTCATACTCTAATTAGTATACCAGCTATTAAGATGATCAAACTGGAAGAATTACCTTCAAACCACAAGAGTTAAATATTGCAGAATCATGCTGCGACCCAGGCCACATGGCAACAACATCAGTGAATCTACAAAAAAACACTGGATTTACTACATATTTAATTCCCTACCTCTATACTTGGCTTTGCATTTTAAAAACAATGATACTTTTTTTGTGTACAAAGAAAATGATCTTAATTATTTTCTTATTTAAAAGACAAAAAATCAATACATGTATATACATAGAAGGCATTCTTACACTAAAACTAAAGTCTCAAAAAGGTATGAAGCATAATGACAAAATTTTGTCAGCACAGGAAAGGAATATGTACATGTGTATTATGTAAAGTAATGTAAGAATGAAATATTGGACATATTGTACCTCATATCTAAATCACAAACAGCCTGGACATTCAGTGCATGAAAATTTTTTCTACACACATATGCAGGCTCATTTTCAGCTGGTGCTTGTATTGGAATTAATGTTCCATCTACTGCCCCTGCAAACCAAATACATGTAAATAAAGCACACATGTAAGATGCAAAATGAAACTATCATTTGTTGCATTATGAAAAATATTTATACTTTGAAAACATATTAGTAAAACTGGTGCTACATTTTCTAAGCCCAAGCAACTGTTACTGTTTTTAGTAACATAATTATAAAGTTGATTTATCATATATATATGGTACAAAACGTATTAAATACCTATTATGTTTGGGATTCTACATTTTTGGTAGAATTTTCTTTTCAATTCATTTACGGCATTTCTGTCTGTTGGAAACCTAAAATACATTCAAACAGCATTCATATGGAATTCATATACATGTATTCTTTTACAATGAAATTAACCAAAGAACCATTGAAAATGAATACTGTTAAATACAAACTCTTAAACACCTACATAACAATTAGTAGTAGACTAATAATAATAATTATGATAACAATCCTTTTGCAACTACATTTCTGTAATTAACAAAAATGATATATATGTCATGTATGTATGGATGAAGTTTTGAGAATGTCAAAGCTATTGATTGAACTTCTATTCTACATGTATATATACAAGTGCAATAATTTAATGAAGCAAGGTATTAAGTCATGAATTATCTAACGTAATATTTTGGTATCACTGAAATCCACGTAAGTCATTTGTTTCTTACTGGTAATGGTCAGTTAATATTACACTAATTTATCTACAGGCAAACCTGTGTTAAAGACCACCTCCGAATAAAGATCACTCTGCGAATAAAGACCAATAGGGAAACCACAGTTCACTATTAATGTATAGAAGAAATGTCTGTGAATAAAGACCATCTGTTAACAAAGACCATATTTGTAGCTTCCCAATGGTGACCTTTGTTGACATGTTTGACTGTATTCATTTGTAAAGATTGCGAAACAAGTTTTTACAACTTGTATGAATCCTTCACTAGAGCGAGGGTTTACAGTTAATTGATGTATGTTGCTGAAAGCCAGAATTACCATGTCACTGGTGTGGATTGAACTTTGAACCCTCTGATCCTTTTCACAAATGCAACTACCACTGTAGCAAATACATCAAACTTTGGTATATAATATTCTAAAGTATGATGTTAAAAATAACAATATACTCCAAGTATAGTACACTTTTAACAACTGTTTACCTGATGTTTGTTAATCTAACATTGACACTTCTAACAAACTCTTCAATAGCAACGGCTGCTCTGGCCTTTGACACCCCATGCAGGTCAGCAACCTCTGACAAAAAATCCCCCTTTGCCAGGAATCTGAGCCCCATGAGAACCTGCAAATTTAAAAGTTGGAAGTAAAGAGTTGTGTTTAGGATAATATATAAATCAACAAGTTTTAAATTATGCATTTATGTTATCTTTCGGTTTGAAACTCGTAATATAAAATTGCAATATATAGATGTTTGTAAAATGTCAAAAGGTATGCTGGTGAATAATAGTTTGTGTCATGAGCACAATGTTCAGATATAAACATCTGTCACCCAAGGCAGGATTTTTTATATTACATTCCCTGCCAAGGTAAATGCTTGGTCTGATGCTAGTGATAGCATACCCAGGTACAGGTATAAGGTGATAAATCGTTAGGCTAATTGACTGCGTGGCTTGATAGCTCAGTTGGTAGAGTGTCCGCACTTACTCCAGAAGGCCCTGGGTTCGAGCCACAATTTTTTCACCACATGTTACCAATGGCGCCAAACGTAAATACTAAATAACCTGAATTATGATATGGCTATTGCTTTGGCACCTCGAGAATGTTTCACAATGTTCTTTGTCTCTGAGAATGCAGGACAAATTCTAAATTTGGAGGGGGTATATGTAGACAGTAACAAGTATAAGGTGATAAATTGTAAGGCAAATTGACCGTGTGGCCCGATAGCCCAGCTGGTAGTGTCCACCCTGACAGCCGAAGGCCCTGAGTTAGAGTCCAGGTTGAGCCATGATTTTTTCACCACCCGTTACATTAGTATTGGTATCAGGCATACAGTAATCTTACTAAAGGATTACGTACATGTTCTGTAAAAATACATATGTTATAGCCTGTGGAGATAGCAGAATACGTGTGATAAATCTGCGTAGGAGATAGTTCTGGCTTCCAAAACTCTGAATGCCTCTATTTTTATATTTTGTTTTTTGTCAGGTGCGACTTTAGGTGCTGTCAAGCATATAAACCGGGTACGCTGAAGTTGTTTCAGCTACATAGGAGAATGTGTTGTCTTGGGTGCGAACCTAAAGCTTGTTGCAAATTTTAATGTCAAATTACACAAAATGTCTACAAACCCTACTGGTAGGCTTTACTGAAGATATCATACCCTACCTTACCAGCTTACATGTCAAAGTAACCAGGTATGTGCACTGAACAGAGTTCTGCTTTATAAAGATCTCCATTATCAAACCGTAAAAGGCAATCAACTGTAAAATGTCACTCCGTAAAATCAGTTTCCGTTGAAGATGAAATTGTGAGAAAAAGAGTTGGATATCCCACTTCCGTTAACAACATAAATGTAAAGATGCTGAACAATCCGAACATTCCATCTGTCCGAAATTTACCACATATCTTCATAAATGAATAAATAAATGAAGATTCTAAGCAAGGAATGAATATCAGCTTAGCACTATTTTAATTCACTAAATAAACTTTTATTTTAAAAACATCCACGCGTTTCATGAAAATTCTATCTATCTCACAGTTATATAAATGGTCAGATACTCCTATTGTTTTCCCCATTGACTTACATTATAACTCTAGTCAAAAGGGGACCCTGTATCATACCCACCTATAGGGTGTTGACCAATGAAATTACATTTTTCGAACAGATTAGTCTCTCAGGCACCAGAAAATGCTGTTTTTATATGGGGTTGACCAACCCAGTTTTTTACAATTTGGCAAGGGAGACAACCACCCCACTCAGTCAGGTGAGATTTAGGGGTCTAAACCGCATGTGTACACCTTCTATTCATATGGCGATTTCAGTGTTATTTATTATGATAACCAGTCCTAAAATATTCATTCGCGTGCAGAAGACATTGCATTTTATTTTTCAAATGAGTTTTTTGCATTTGTAAACACAACCTTTTCTACCAATCAGGTAATGTCTTATTTAATCTTACGGTTTTCCCTGTACTTTTTTCAGCCAATCCCTGAGCCGGACTGCAATAGGATCATTTGACCTAAAGACAAATCTTATTTTTTCAATAGATAAAATCACCTATCTTCATCATAAAACAAACATTTCTGCACTAAAATATCGCTTTATTTTACTTTTATTGTAAGTATGCTTAAAATTATAGACCTAAATAGCACGACGGGTTGGGTCTGATTTATAGCTTAAAACGGCTCTTTGAAATAGCATGAACATGAATGCCTCTTTGGCTGTCATGCCATTTCTTTTATATCAATAACTAAAGAAGCAAGGATAATAGTGCAGCAAAGTGTCTTCTACGTTTTGTGGAGCTTATTTAATCAATTCAGCATTCACTGTGCTTGAAACTGCTTATTTTCTTACCCCACCCCCTCCAAAATGAAGAAATTTTTAAGAAATTGACATTCTCCCGTGTGCTAAGCATCATTTAAAATGAAAGTGCTAATAGCGTTTGAACAAAAATGAATGATTACACTAATACTTTGCAAAAAATCGCCGTTTGAACGGCTGCTTTTCATACGCTGGAAATATCCACCCTTAATTAGGGGTGCTTTAAGCCCAAATGACAGCGGAAAATTCCTAAAGCTATCATTTTTAACTAGCTTTTTGCATATTACTGCAGAACTGCATTTGTTTCTAATGCTTCTGTATTGTTGAGAATACTTTAATGCTACAGTTAATATAAAATATAGCCGACTTTGACTTATCACATTCAAATTATTTAACTCTAAAGGCAAAAACCGCACATATTTTGGCTGATTTTTTTAACATTTTCATTGTTATAAAATCAACACTGGCTCGAAATTAGCATTTTGATGTGTTTCTAACAACTTTCGGACATATGTCAGTGAAAAACAGCCCTCTAGCTACTTAATATTTAGGCACGAGGCGTTAAATAACGTAAAACAGCACATTTCGTAAATAAAGGGAGGTAATTTGGAACACTCTCGAGATGTTTACAGGCGAAATTGCTGTCATTATTGGCAAATCCGATGCAGTTTTACAAATACGGCATTCCATTTCAATGTTTTAAACGTCTTTTGCAGTCACCAACCTTATAAAATAGGGTTTTTATACTGATTTGTGCCAGTTACGTACTAAAAGAGCCGACACCAGTTTGCTCCTATACAAAGAAACACCCACCAGCAGGCGATATTTGCACATGTACTTATTCAGACTTCCGTTTTGCATTTTATCTTATCTAAAGTTTCATGAGAGACACAATTTTATTCTCTAAATGCATATTTTAGAGACGGATTCATTGAAAATAACCTGTATTAATTTAAAAAGTACCACTGTGCCCATCTCTTTGTTCTAAATTACCCGCCCTTGTTTTGTTAGCTTCGACATGAATTTACATAAAAAGACCCTCATATCAAAAATATTAGTTATAAACTGAAAATATTTCAATGGTTTTTCATTGTAAATTTTATATAACATTACGCTCATGCATGTTCAATCGGTTGCTACTCATTTAAACTTAAATGTTATGAAATAACCCCATTTTACCACACCGGCACCTCTAATTTAGCCACAATTTCGTGAAAAAAATATGTACACCCGATTTTCGGCATTGGAGTCCTTGCTAAAATATAGAGTTATGCAAATAAACAAGTGTCATGAGATATTTCGCATGTACACTTAGAAAAACAGATAAGATGTAATTTGCTCTGAATCTATGTTTAGGTCAGATACTCCTATTGTTTTCCCCATTGACTTACATTATAACTCTAGTCAAAAGGGGACCCTGTATCATACCCACCTATAGGGTGTTGACCAATGAAATTACATTTTTCGAACAGATTAGTCTCTCAGGCACCAGAAAATGCTGTTTTTATATGGGGTTGACCAACCCAGTTTTTTACAATTTGGCAAGGGAGACAACCACCCCACTCAGTCAGGTGAGATTTAGGGGTCTAAACCGCATGTGTACACCTTCTATTCATATGGCGATTTCAGTGTTATTTATTATGATAACCAGTCCTAAAATATTCATTCGCGTGCAGAAGACATTGCATTTTATTTTTCAAATGAGTTTTTTGCATTTGTAAACACAACCTTTTCTACCAATCAGGTAATGTCTCATTTAATCTTACGGTTTTCCCTGTACTTTTTTCAGCCAATCCCTGAGCCGGACTGCAATAGGATCATTTGACCAAATAGACCGTTGAGTCATTGTTGTTGTTGTTAGGAATTAGGGGGGATAATGTGCTTGAGTAAGGAGCGAAAGCGCCTTGGTTATCTGCCCTGTCTATAAGAAAAAAAGCTACCTTTGTCATGCTCTGAAGAGCGCAAGAACGGCCTGTCTTTGGAGACAAATCCTCCCTACAAAGCTCCTCTAGCTCATTTATGCAGGCTTTGTTAAGTCTGTACCGTGATACAACTTCATGGTCTGTCAGATCGTCTAAATCAACAATTCTTTTTTTAAAATTGCGATTTCTGCGTCGGCGCCTTTGATCGTTTAAAAGCAACGCGGCCATTTTGTTTGATCTACGACTGCTCTCTTGCGATCGCAGAATTTACATAAAATCTTACGATAATCGTACGTCTACGATCGCCAGCGTTTTTTAATAAGACACCTCCAAAATCGTACGATCAACGTACGACGAACGTACGATCAAAACAAGCGTACGATCGTTGATAAGACGCTCCCCAGGGGGTATCTCTGGAACGGGACGCGTTCTGTATCTAAGATACTGCAAGACTTGCACTATATATATCCTCCAAAAACTTAAAATAACTTTAATTACATCTTCTATGTGCGTTGGTCATATGGATTATCCGGTACCAACGATAAAACTCTAAAATACATACAATGAAATCATTTTTTGCATTTCATTATTACGCTGTTATAATGCTATCTTATTTATACTGATAGAAGTTCTTCCAATGGATTTTAATTTAATTTTTGCTTGTGTTAAAAACCACCTCTGAATAAAAACCGTTATCCGAAACAAGACTAGCATTGTGATAAAAAATTACACTATTCAGCTAGACTAAGTGCGGAAACACCTGTGAATAAAGCCCATCTGTCAACACAGCTTCTTCAAGTCTGTGGTCTTTGTGCACAGGTTTGATAGTATATCATATAGGCTGTGTTAATGACACATGCTAACACACATACGCTGCAGCGCTGTCGCTGATTAAAACTATTTGCGACCATTAAAAACTGTATATACAGGCGCAATTATCAAAAATACAAAAATATGTAACATTCATGCCAGAAGAGGATTGGGCATCTGGGAATTAGTATCTTCAACAATTATGTTTTCTTATATAAACTTGAATTTGTGTGTCTATTTGTAAATTATTCAACAGTGACTCCAGCGACACTAATGCACGTGCGTACCGGAAGGGGATTGACCCGGTGAACAAAATGACGCAGTGAATTCTCACTCTGTATAGAAATGTGTGTAATAATATGTTACCGGTGTATAACTAAAGTACGGAAGCTTGCAAGTCTGTACTGCTTCATTCCCTCGTGGCATACACGTCCCGAAGCAGGCACTGGGTCTGGCTAGCTGGCAAGACCCTGACCAGCAACTGTGCTGGGGGAAAGGCACAAAGGCCCTTTTAGGGCTACATCCTTTAGCTGTGCACCAGCTTTTTTCAGGGCTAGGGTCACTCACACCTAGGTTGAATTAGCCAAGTTATTGCCCTTTGTTACTTTTCCTTGTCCGGAGCATAACTTGAAAACTACTGGTTGGAATTCAAAACAACTTCATAAAATGGTCTAGCACAATAAGAGGAAGTGCAGTGCACAAGAACCATAACTCTATCTTGACTCATTACAGAGTTATTGCCATTTGTTACTTTTCCTTGTCCGGAGCATTATAACTTGAAAACTACTGGTTGTAATTCAATACAACTTTATACAATGGTCTAGCACAATGAGAGGTAGTGCAGTGCACAGGAACAATAACTCTATCTTGACTCATTACAGAGTTATTGCCCTTTGTTACTTTGCCTTGTTCAGAGCATAATTCGAAAACTACTGGTTGAAATTCAATACAACTTCATACAATGGTCAATCACAATAAGAGGAAGTGCAGTGCACAAGAGCCATAACTCAATCTTGACTAATTACAGAGTTGTTGCCCTTTGTTACTCTTCCTTGTCTGGAGCATAACTTGAAAACTACTGGTTGGAATTTTAATACAACTTCATACAATGGTCCAGCACAATGAGAGGAAGTGCAGTGTACAGGAACCATATCTCTATCTTGACAAATTACAGATTTAATGCCAATAACAATATCTCTATTGTAGTTTTT
Organism: Saxidomus purpurata; assembly: GCA_022818135.1. Classification (NCBI taxonomy): domain Eukaryota; kingdom Metazoa; phylum Mollusca; class Bivalvia; order Venerida; family Veneridae; genus Saxidomus; species Saxidomus purpurata. The sequence goes on along the minus strand of JAFMSR010002998.1, from coordinate 3,248 downwards.
TTTTGCAAGGTATTCTGTTACTACGAACTTCCTCAGTTTATACAGGAGTATTTTGGGGGTATTAATCACATTTAGTGATAGGTCTAGTTTTGATAGGACATGACCAGCAGAGTAGCGTCACTGCCTGGCACCGAAGACATGTTGCTGCTATTTGTGTTCTTAGGAATTTGGGATGGCACCCCTAACACTGTACTGGGTCCATCAGCATGGGGTAAGTCCCCCCCCCCCTCTGTCCGGTACAGGATGCGTCTCTGGTTAGTTGGGGTTAGTAGTCTTTGGGTTGCACAAAAGCCATTGAAGGCCTTAGGATACCAATTCCAGGAACACATGTAGTAGCAATATGCCTTCAAACTCTGACTTATACTGACTGGAAATTGAAGGCAGGTAAATCATCTCCTATGTAGGCTCAAAATTCTGCTTTACGGCATTACAGGAGAGATGCTTGGGTCGGCAATTAGCCCTTTTGTTGAGATTCTGACCTTTCTAAACTCAATAAACATTACAAGTCCGTATACATTATTATAGTTGTATGATAGGAAACCAGGTATGATGGGTATATAACAGTCCATGTATACAATTTATGTACTGGGGCATTATAAAGGGAAGGTATGTGGAAAAATCTGGCTTTCCACATACCTTCTCTTTATATTGCCCTAGTACATAAAATGTATACTGTTATATATGCCCATAGTACCAAGTTTTCTATCCTGTAACTGTTTTAATGCATGGTGAAAAAAGAAAATAAAAATTACTTTTAAGACAATTTTTTTTTCTCAGTATTATAAAGCATCCCATCTGACTTCTAGTAAAACAAATTTTTGCACTGTTTATCAGACATAATACAGTCATATTTATGTCCCTGTTAGAAGTGACAGAAAGCAATTCTGTTGTCTGGTAAAGTACAAATTTCAAATAAATAAGTCACAAAGTGCTCATAGGTGAGCTATTGTGATCACCTGGTGTCAGTCCTCTGTCTGTCTGTCCACACTTTACCTTGTGTATGCAATAGAGGCTGCATTTTTCACTGGATCTTCATGAAACAAAGTTTGGTCAGTATGACTGCCTTGATAAAATCTAGGTCGAGGTCGAATATGAGTCATCTGGGGTCAAAAACTAGGTCATGGGGTCAAATCATAGAAAAACGTTGTGTATGCAATAGAGGTTGCATCTTCATGAAAATGGTCATTTATAATGACTGTCTTGATAAAATCCAGGTCGAGTTAGAATATGGGTTATCGAGGGTCAAAAACTAGGTCACCCGGTCAAATCATAGACCTTGTGTATGCAATAGAGGTTGAATTTTTCATCTTATTTTCATGAAACGTGGGCAGTATGATTGCCTTGACTAAGTCTAGGTCGAGTTTGAACATGGTTTATCTAGGGTCAAAAACTAGATCACAGTGTCAGATCATAGAAAAACAATGGGTATGCAAAAGAGTTTGTATTTTTCATTGGACCTTCATGAAACTTGGTCAGTATGATTGCCTTGATAAAATCTAGTTCGCGTTCGGACATGGATCATCCACGATAAAAAACTATGTCAGGGTTTAATCATAGAAAAACCTTGTGTATGCAGTAGAGGTTGCATTTTTCATTTGATTTTCATGAAACTTGGTCAGTATGATTGCCTTGACAAAGTCTGGGTCGAATTTGAACATGGGTCATCCAGGGTCAAAAACTAGGTCAACCGGTCAAATCATAGAAAAACCTTGTGTATGCAATAAAGATTGCATTTTTCATTGGATATTCATGAAATTTAGTCAGTATAATTGCCTTGATAAAATGTAGTTCGAGTTTGAGCATGGGTCATCTGGGTCAAAAACTAGGTCATGGGGTCAAATCATAGAAAAACCTTGTGTATGCAATAGAGGTTGCATTTTTCATTGGATCTTCATGAAAATGGTCATTTATAATGACTGCCTTGATAAAATCCAGCTCGACTTATAATATGGGTTATCTGGGGTGAAAAACTAGGTCACCCGGTCAAATCATAGAAAAACCTTGTGTATGCAATAGAGGTTGAATTTTTCATCGTATTTTCATGAAACTTGGGCAGTATGATTGCCTTGACTAAGTCTAGGTCGATTTTGAACATGGTTTATCTAGGGTCAAAAACTAGGTCACCCAGTCAAATCATAGAAAAACCTTGTGTATGCAAAAGAGGTTGCATTTTTCTTTGGACCTTCATGAAACTTGGTCAGTATGATTGCCTTGATAAAATCTATACTCAGCAAAAATAGAAACGTCCCTCCATATTTCAGGAAAGATTTATCGAAAACCAAAAGGGTTACTTTTATGAATCAAAATAGAAAAACAAGTTCATTCATTTCTGTATCAAAACTAGGGATGGCAACGAATACCAAAATTGATATTCGAGTACTCGGTCCTTCTTCCGATCGAGTACTCGAGTACTCGAAAAAAGGTCATTCACATGTTCGAAATATAGCAGTACATACCAGAGTATGTAAGTTCTATACTACAGAGAGTACATTTTACGGTTTTGTCATCAATTCACCGCTTAAAATATTTCCAAGAAGACGATTTCGACGGAGGCATATTTCATATTTGACTCATAAGTTGACAGGCAAGTGTACAGATTACTGAGATATTCAGAAAAGAGACTTTGAAAGACTGCTATATTCTATACACGATTAAGGAAAAATTAGTTGATTTTTTTTCTGGTCAGCCATAACAATGATCTTTTCTCCGCACACTTCTGCAGTTTATCTAAAGGCGACATAGTGTAATTGCTATTATGCACTTAATTTTAATTTCTAAACAAACTGCGCAAACTACAACCCAATATCTTACGTCTATATTGTTTTGTTAAGATCATAAGCGACACAGAATCATAACAATACCTGCATGTCAATCTGTCAACTCGTATATTGCATTTAGGGGCCTACCTAGCGGATTAAACAATAGAATTTTCGCACATCACCAGGCGTGTTTTGATAACGATTTCGAATTAGAATAATGACAAGTTAAGGCTGTTAGTTGGAGGAACCAAAAAGGGATAATTTATGATTTTAAATCATTTTATGTATGATGCGATTTTTGCACAAAAAAAATTTTTTTCGAGTAGATCTACTCGAATACCGTTTTGCTGATCGAGTATTCGGACGTTCGAGCGAGTACTCGAATACTCGAGTACTCGTTGCCATCCCTAATCAAAACCAATTAATTGCATCTGGCTATTTTGTTAACTTTTCGAGAGATAACCAGTCAAGCGAGGTAGGGGTCAAAAT
>JAFMSR010002997.1:0-18040 GCA_022818135.1 Saxidomus purpurata | reverse complement strand
TTTAGTTATTTACACGGTTTCTCTTTCAGTTACAATAGCAGTGAGATTGCTGCGTGTTTATACACTGAATCTCCAACGGAAGATTAGTTTCTGGCACAGTATTGCAAGGGTCTTGTAGGTTTTGAATATGGCCTTAATCACACCTGTCAAATTTTCTTTGGTGAAGATAGCTTTGCATGTACACATGTAAGATTTCTTGCAATTACACGTTAAAGACATTTCCGTAGGAACATGTAAGTGCACAACAAAGTGCAGGAAAAAAACCCATAAAAACACACACACACACACACACACACACACACACACACACACACACACACACACACACACACACAAAAGAAAGGCAGACAATACATCAAACGCGTCGATAAGGCCAACGCTGTTTGATATATACTTGTTTGTTTCATGAAAAGTATCACTGTGTTATGACAAAGTTGCGTAGAATAATTCAAGATGAAGAATTTTTAAAATAAATATATTAATTAAAACACTGCTTCAACAGTCAAATATACCATACCGCCTTTATTCTTTTGTCGTGCAGTTATTTTTAAAAAAAACGTTTGAACCTATTTTAAACTTTATTAAATTTTGTATTCACATATTAATGCAAATGTAAGCCTCTTTCTAAAATAAGTTATCCCATTATAAAAGGACATTATGTAAAATGAAGGTAATTCACATTGAATATTTTGCCATATTATGTAAGTTTGATTTTGTACATCAAACTGTGTTTCTAATACAACGATTATAGTTTACAATAAATACGGAATAAAAATCAGAAACATTTACGAAATAATATTTCTTAATAGTAAACTTCATCAGGTAATGGTTTTGTATTGGATTGATGCAAGTGTAGAATGTTGCCCTGGCCGCGTTGCCATGACACCATTGAGTATAGACTAGATGTACACATTTGTATAAAGGCAATAAGGAATAACAGGTTACTATCTTTTGAGAAAGAGTTTCTCAGACTAGGCTATATATGGACCTGGAAGGAGCGAGTCTTGCTAAGCTCTCTAGCCGAGTCTATGAAATTGCGATCTTACGTGTCGACCTTTTTAGCATTGCACATGTTTAGCATAACTTCAGGAATGAAGAAAAAGTGTAAGACACCTGTACATTTCTTAATATACTATCAAGGATACAAGTAATAGTGCTTTAATTATTTGAGCGTTATATTTTAAATAGCAAGAGGCCAATAGTGGCCCCCTTTATCGCCCACAGAACAGAAACAGAAAACATCTGCAATACATGATCAACTCCGCACAATATTCGATAATAAAGATAATAACTGTGCATTGCTGTGCATGTGAGCATAGCTTTGTGAGCAGTTTGATAAAAGCCCAACCAAGTGACAATCTTGAAAAGTTTGGTTAAACTGGCATAGTGGTTAAGGAGATGCAGTTTAAATGTTTTTAAATTTTAACTGTGGTAGCAATTTCGTGCAGTGGAGCAGAACCGTTTGAGAACTTTGGTGAAGGACAATCAAAGAGCGGCGGAGCGGAAACATTTGAGCAAGATTGGTCGAGGACCATCCAATGAACAATCCTGTAAAGTTTGGCTGAAATTTTCCCAGTAGTTAAGGGGGAGATGTCGTTAGAAGGAATTGTTACGACCGACGACGCATGACGACGTACAAAACGCGGTCATAATAGCTCATCATGAGAACTTTATGCTCAGATGATCTAAAATGTATCAAAATTATCTCCAATATCAGCAATTATTCAAAATATATCAGAAAATACGCGTAAAAGGGTAAAGATTGTACGTAAAGAAGCAGTAACAACAAAATTTCTTGTAACATACGTTTAAAGTAACTCAAATAATTACAATGTAACCAACCAATGTACTGTCAATTGTACCCGTACGTATATTTTTAATTAAAACCCAATGGATTTCTGAGATGTAACCTATCTTTGCGTCTAAAGAGTTTCAATAGCCTATCCATTTTATCACAGACATAGTACATACATGTAGGCATAAAACTAAACTCAGAAAACTGTTGTATATACAAAAAGGAATAACAACTTTTGTTTTGCCTAACTGCATTTTGAACGCAAACTTTAAAACGGAAACAAAAAGAGTGCTACATCGTCATAAGTTCCTAAGTAAACAAAATTTTTTCCTTTTTATAGGGTAGTGAATACGTTCCTCATGACAAATGTCAATCTAAGAGAGATGGCACTGGCGCGATTCTTCCGGTCTTTTATTGCTCACAGGAAATGAGGACAGGAAACGTAATTGAGAATCCTTTTCCAGGAACGTGGTGCTTAGGTGTAATTGGCAAAGAATGAAAATCTGTAATTATATTTTACACACTTCGAATGCAGTCACAAAAGACTGTATTGATATACCATGTGATTCATAGCATAGTACAATAATTATTTGTGTGTATTTTTGTCCCTTTTAATTACTTCTAAATAATGCTACATGTACTTTTGTCGTAAGAAATTCTACAACAGCTTAGAAATCGAGATAAACTTAAGTGATAAAACACTGTATTCAAGTTCTAACTATTTGATAGTTAAATAATAAAAGAAATGTTTCTCTATTACCTCTAACCTTACAACATTTCTCAAATTGATGTGTCCATCTTTGATTACAACAATACCATTACCATTCGGTGTGCAGACTGATCATGATAACATACAGACCGGGAAGCAAACCGTGAAGATAGGTCTTGATAATGTACATACCGGATAACTAACAATGAAGAAAAGTACCAGACTGCATTGATATGCAGACGGATCATAATTATGTACTGGTTACAGTGTCCTCCGCTTTTAACAAGACAGGGCTTTAATTTTAACAGAGATATTATGCTAAAAAAAGAATCTACTATAGCAGCATAAGCGTTTAAAACATCTGCTATCTGTCTTAACCCACATATTTTTCCAAATATGAAGTTTAATGTTTCCTAAAATTCTTGTTGGAATTAGTGTTGTAATTGTTAAGAAGGCTGATTAACATTGTATGAAGGCTGATTAACATTGTATGAAGGCTGATTACGCATGAGTTTGGGTATAAGAAGTATACAATTATTTAACTTTCCATCCGAGAAAAAAAACAGACCGCTAAATTGAGATTCTATACTATCAGGTACTCGAATGAAAGAGCACATGTCTTATTTTCACTAAAAATAAATATATTCCGTGACTTCTTTAACTTCTTGGGATTGGCGCATGAATGTTGTATCTAATATACAATAAAAAGGAGATACAACATTCATGCGCTAACCCCACGACATTTTTTAAAAACAAAAATTGGCCACAGTTAGTCATTTTAGTACGATATCAAACTTGTATCAACTGTAAGACGCACACAAAGAATTAACTACTGGTCAGGGCCCTAATTTCGGACACTTTTCCCACTCGCAAACTAGTTACAAACTCTATATGAAATATCATTTCATTCAACTTCGGTTCAAAATGCTTGTTTACTTCTAAAAATAGATTTAGATCACGAATAACTCCCGACAATTCGGTCACTGTCGGAGGTATTTTTTACAATCGAGTGTACCTTAATTCCGGACATACATATCTGCTTGTTTTGTCCATTTTTTCTCTTGTTGTTTTTTATTATAAACTAAAAAGTTAAACAGCAAATATCCTGTCATTTGTCGATTCCAAATATATTTACCCATATGGTTCAAAAGCTTTTAAAAGCCAATACTGTAACGCCATTGATCATTAAAGAACGAAACACAGGCAAACTGTTTAAATACAGTATATACAAACTAAAATGAAAATAGTTAAATATCGATTACCTAATTTTTCAGTTCTGTTTTAACGGTGAAAGTAAAGAGCAAACTATCCTATGTAAGAAATACAAGGAGAAAAGTAAAGAAATACCAGTAGAAAAGTGAAGAAATACAGGTAGAAAAGTGAGGGAAAAAAGGAAAGAAGGAAATGAGAAAACGAAAAGCGAGTCAAAAGGAAAAAGACAAAATAGACAAAAATACTTTTAAATGATTATGACGAAGAGTTTTAAAGAAAAAGTATTTTATTTGCCAGATCCTCTATCAATTAGCTTATAAAACATCTTTAAAAGATTTATCATGATGACATTACAAATTTATGTCTTGGCACAAATAAAAATAAATATTAACAATTCTTAGGAAATGTTGTTTTTAGTAGGCATACAGATAAAAAAAAATATGTGTTTTTATTTAACCTTTAAAAATGTGATACTCGACAGTGTTTGTTTGCACAAGTTATTTCAGTAAGAACAAGCTAAACTAGAACTATCACAGAATGTGATGAATACCCCCCGAACACCCAACTGACACAGTATATAAAATTTATGTAAATATTAGATGCTTTAATTATTGGACTTGCACAACTTAAAGCTTCTGTGAAGTATAATTAAATTCTGACCAGGGATTTTGGAGATTACGAGCACAAAAGATTTTATTATGTCGAGCCCCTGTGACCTTGATCTAGTGACCCGAAACGTGGTCTATGCAAAACTAGGCATGATACATATAACTTCTGTGAAGTATCATTTAATTCTGACCAGGGGTTTTGGAGATTTAGTGTCCACAAGATTCCGTTGACGGACAGACAGACAAGCTGAAACCAGTAAAATCCCTTACACTTTGTGTTCAGAGGGGGGGGGGGGGGTATAAAATGTACTTAATGAATTTTAAGCTGATTAAATGTAATTTTACAGATTTATAGGCAATTCCAAGCAACGACTGTCACTGAAGGTGACCAACAACCTCATTAAAAATTGAAATTGAAATTAAAACATGTGGACAAAGCTAAGAGCTTTCACAAACTAATCATATTATTTAGTGTGTGCTGTCTAGTTACTTAGATCAATATGTCCAGAATTCAATCAGACATAGATATCAAAAAAACTTTCAACAGACACGTGAATATTTGTGATTTTATCCGTCCTTATGACATTGATCGTTGACTCGCAGGCCTCACCCTATAAGCTTGAAAACAATGAGTCAACGGAATTCTTATGTATTCGGCAGAAACAGATTATGGATGATACTATCATTTTCTGTGACCTTAATCTTTGACCTATTGATCTAAGTTTACGAAGTGTATTCAAAACGTTTTGAGATTGGTTTTATATAAAAAAGTACCTCCTCCATAATCGACTCAACCCGAATTATCATGTCCCGTACTTTAATTTTACTGAAATACTTCCTTTCAACGAAAATCCCCTTGTCTTTTGTGTACGTTTCTTACGTGCTATTTCCGACATTATTTTGCCGCGTACTTAAATGCGTGTAATGGTCAGCGAGTGAATTAATTAAAACTAAATTGAATCTTTCTGTCTTAGACAAAGAAGGGTCATAAAATCATTGTTTGGTTTTTGACATTGTGTGTATGTGTTATATAAATTTTTGACTTTCAAAGCCTGTTTGAACTGATATGACCCGAGGGTTTATATCAAGTAAAGCGGGCTATATTAGGTCGCATACCACGTCTAGAATATACTGTACAAATGTACATAATGAATTTATAACACAGCAGATTTTCTGGAAGAAAAGAAAAGTGCCTTAACTGAAATATTGCCGTTATAATACATAAATGATAATTAGACCACGCTCATCGCAAATTGGCCAATCACCGTTCAGTATTGTGCCTGTATATATCGTATAGACAACGCTTTATCATTGTATATTTAAACAGCGAGAAAATCGTGCTCAGTCAATAGAATAAATAGGACAAAATTGATTTCGAATACAAATACACGTATACAGTATGGTAAAAATGTGACATTTTGAAAATACATGTATACTAAACAAAATAAAAAAGGTTTTTCTAAGTTTGCTTGAACATAGCTGGATGAAAACAAAGCGGGGTATTCATTGTTGTTTAGGCGCTAAAAGAGTGTTCCATGATGCATCGTTTGGAGCAAAAATGATAGCCAAATGTAAATAGAAAATGAGGTAAATTTTGACCAAATAAGGTACGGGTTAAAAACAAAAATAACACTTAATAACGTGTAGTTATGCCCAGTCTATGTAGCAGGACATGGCCCAACTGTTTTGTTTTCTAGTATTTTTTGGGAACTCTTTCAATTTTCATTTTAGACAAATCACTGTCCTTAACTATATCTACAGCATTAAAGCTGCTCGTTCACAGTTTCAGGTGAAAAAAAATTTCCAAAATGATGTTTCAAAACATAAAATGAAATACTAAATGCTAGACTCAACAACACAAGTGAAAATTAAGGTAGCAATTTGAGAAAAACTTTAGGAAATGTTAGTGAGTTTGGTTTAAGGCACCGCTACACTATGTATATAATGTGATTTCAAAAGCTTTGTAACGCTTTATAATTTGGTAGCGTATAATTTCAAAAATACAGCAATACTTTACATGATTTATAATGGAACCCTTTTATTTGATGATTCGTCCTAAAATATTGTAAGCCACCTGGCTTATTATTTAGTTGAAGACTCTCAAAAGTAAAAAGACAAACACAATGTTGTTTCAATAATCTATTATTTGATATATTATCCGAGTGACCGATAGTCTCGTAAAAGTGATTAAAAATCGCGGCAGGTCCAGCAATGCTCGCCAGTTGCTATGGGACTACTTTGATAAACACTGTTTGTTTATCAACAAACTGCTGTCAATGCTATACAAGGGATCTGCAGTTTCAAATAACCAAACTTGGTCTTACCAGTATACTTTTGAATGAAGAAAACTGTCTAAAGATGAAATATTCTAAAAAGGATGGATCAAGCTTAAATTTCAGATGCTGCCGAGCTCGAGCTGTCAACTGGCTGCCATTACTGGACCTGAGCCACTTATATAGGGTGCGGATGCTGGCAAATAGCTGATAGCCAATCAGAATTTGGCAGCATCCAGCAATCCAGCACCGTAGTAATACGGCCTCGGGCACTGTGATGGACAAGAAAATAAAAGTATTAATAACATGTTCCAAGTTAATCAATACCAATACAAAGTGGTTCCATTTTAACTGAAAATAGCATAAAATATACTTTAAAACTGTAACAGACATTAAATAACGCTGATATTCTAACATAAAAACTTTCCGCACAAGTGACTAAAATAGTCCCTAATTCTTTTACTTCTCGTATCTCAGAATATGGTAATCTATTATTATGAATTACTCCATAATACTTAAAACAACCATTCAGTTAAAATACAACTCTGTAATGCATAATTATACATGAAATAGATAAAACAGCATTTTGGTTCGATTAATTCACCGTTACAATAATAGTATACATGGCGGACATTTTCAACTTGACAGCAAGTGTCATAAATGCTTGAAATGCAAAATACAATGATACACAACAATTCTGTGAACATAAACTGTGCTAAAAACATCAAGTGCTAAGCAAAGTTATTATTACAAATGGAATTAAACAAAGGAATGACTTATTTACGCTAAGAATCAAGGTAAGCTGAAATCAAATAAGTGACAACCTTCGGACAGTGTATTTCGAATAGCCATACAGTCATTACACTATGTTAAGTTCAGACAGTTCGAAATCTGAGAGCGAGCAGCTTAAAAGCTTTGTTTGCTTGGAACACTGATGTACACCAAATCCTGTGTCGGTAAATTGTCAAGCTGTGTGACCGATATGCTATCATTATTAAAAGGTTTGTTAAGATCTAAATCCAAATCCATATTTGTTACACAATGCTGTTTGAAGAAAGCGTTTACTAGTAAGTGGGTGGATTAGATTTAATTTACTAAACTGACTACTAAAGCACGAATTTTTCGTGAAATTTTACGTGGTCTTAGTCGGATAGAAAATATCATGGGGTTGTCTATACGATATAGACACTCGCTAACGCTCGTGTCTATATCGTATAGACAACCCCACTCGTTTTCTATCCTATACATAGACGATACCCATTGCAGCCCCAAAAGCTTGTAAGCCGATGTTAGTGTTTTCTCAACATTTCAATGGTGAAAACAATATCCCATATCATCTGCACAGTATACCAGGCTTTTTGTCACAAATGATTGGGGTATTAAATAAATAATGATAAGCAGTAAGGTGTCAACCTCGTTAAAATGAGCAAGCAGGGTTAATCAGGGATGTTCATTAACATTTTGAAAGCCCGCAAATCATTGTACTGTTCTGCAACACTTTCATAAAGCCTCGTTGTTTTTAAGGACGCAGAGCAAAGCAGATATTCCTCGATTGACGCCTCGATAACACGGAAACAATGCAAATATTCTCACTATGAAGAAATCCCTAAATACTTCCAGGACGAGGTCCAAAACCGTAGGTTTCTAACCATTTAATATTCCTGATAAGCTAATTATCATTTACAACGGGCTACAAAACTTTCGGAAAGCCTCACAGACTATACAACAATTAAGTTCGATACAAGTATTTCCTCATATTCACACGTTTAAAATCTTTCAAAGCATTCCCGCTTCCATAGCACCACTTCATGATGCCTCCTACACTGTATTAACTTAGTTCCAAACATGACCTCCAAAATACATCTCTGAAAACGCCAAACACATTAGCACCGATAACTAGAGCTCTAACTTCTGTCTAATTTGATTATTCTAAGTGTGTGAAGTTACATGGAAGATGGGAATTGGGTATTGGATATTCAATGCCTATGTAGATTTGAATATCTAGCCAGCTAGGAGTTGGGGTTTTGCATAAGTAAAGGCCAATACCCTGTTAGCTTCGAATAACCAGGTAACTGGGAGTTGGGTATTCGCTAAACATAAGGCGAATGCTCAGCTGTATTCGAATATCCAGCCAGCTGGGAGTTGGGTATTCGCTAAACTTAAGGCGAATACCCAGCTAGATTCGAATACCCAGCCAGTTGGAAGTTGGGTATTCGCGACACGAAAAATGAATACCCAGCTAACTTCGAATAACCAGCCAGCTGGGAGTTTGGTATTCGCAAAACGTTCAGAGAATATATATAGCTACATTCGAATATCCAGCCAGCTGGGAGTTGGATTTTTGCATAAGTTAAGGCCAATACCCAGATAGCTTCGAATAACAAGCTAACTGGGAGTTGGGTATTCGCTATACATAGGGCGAATACCCAGCTAGATTCGAATACCCAGCCAGCTGGAAGTTGGGTATTCAGTACACGAAAGGTGAATACCCAGCTAACTTCAAATACCCAGCCAGCTGGGAGTTGGGTATTCGCTTTGTGTTTTGCGAATACCCTGCTTGCTTCGAATAACAAGTCAAATGGGAGTTGGGTATTCGCTTTGCGTTTTGCAAATACTCAGCTAGCTCCGAATAACCTGCCAGATTGGAGTTGGGTATTCGCATAACGTTCTGCGAATACCTAGCTACATTCGAATATCAAGCCAGCTGGGAGTTAGGTTTTTGCATAAGTTAAGGCCAATACCAAGTTAACTTCGAATAACCAGCTAGCTTGGAGTTAGGTGTTCGCTTTGCGTTTTGTGAATTCCTTGCTAGATTCGAATACCCAGCTAGCTTGGAGTTGGGTATTCGCTTTGCGTTTTGCGAATACCCAGCTAGATTCGAATACCAAGCTAGCTGGGAGTTGGATATTCGCAAACGTAAAGCGAATACCCAGCTAGCTTTGAATATCCAGCCAGCCGGATGTTGGGTATTCGCAAACCGTTCAGCGAATACCCAGCTAGATTCAAATAACCAGCTAGCTGGGAGTTGTTTATTCGCTATACGTAAGGCGAATATCCAGCTAGTTTCGAATATCCAGCCAGCTGGCTGTGTGGTTTTCGCAAACCGTTCAGTGAATACCCAGCTAGATTCAAATATCCAGCTAGCTTGGAGTTGGATATTCGCTTTGCGTTTTGCGAATACCCAGCTAGCTTCGAATATCAAGCCAGCAGGGAGTTGGGTATTCCCTTTGCGTTTTGCGAATACCAAGCTAGCTTGGAATATCCAGCCAGCTTGGAGTTGGGTATTCGCAAACCGTTCAAGAAAAACCAAGTTAGATTCGAATATACAGCCAGCTCGGAGTTTGGTATTCGCTATACGTAAGACGAATACCCAGCTAGATCCGAATACCCAGCCAGCTGGGAGTTGGGTATTCGCTGAACGTTTTGCGAATACCCAACTAGATTTGAATACCGAGCTAGCTGGGATTTGGGTATTCGCTTTGCGTTTTGCGAATACCCAGCTAGATCCGAATATCCAGCCAGCTTGGAGTTGGGTATTTGCAAACCGCTCAGCGAACACCCAGCTAGATTCGAATACCCAGCTAGCTGCAATTGGGTATTCGCTTTTCGTTTGCGAATGCTCAGCTAGATAAGAAACTTCCAGGTAGCTGGAAGTTTGGTATTCGCTTTGCGTTTCGCAAATACCCAGCTTGATTCTTATATCCAGTCAGTTGGAAGTTGGGTATTCGCTTTGCGTTTTGCGAATTCCCAGCTAGATTCAAATATCCAGCTAGCTGGGAGTTACGTATTCGCTATATCCAGCCGGGATTTGGGTATTCACAAACCGTTCAGTGAATACCTAGCTAGATTCGAATACCCAGCCAGCTTTGACCCCCCAACCCCCCCCCCCACTGTAAAAAAATTTAAAAAAATATTGCTTAAAACAATATAAAAAATTAAAAGAATATTTCAAATATCTTTCTCTCCATGCAAGCTACCTACACACAAAGTTTCATTGCAATTGGTCACTCCTAAGTCATGTTTTAAAGCGGAAACCATTTTTCTATTTTTAGTAAAAGTGACCTTGACCTTGATGCATTCCAAGCTTCCTCTCCCCGCAAACTACCTACATACCAAATTTCATTGCAATTGGTCACTCCTAACTTAAGTTATTGAGCGAAAACCATTTTACAATTCCGGGACACTGTGACCTTGACCTTATACCTACTAATCTCAAAACCATAAGATGTCCTCTGCCGGTTATTACCAACCTCAACATCAAGTTTCAAGATGTTAGGCCCAAGCGTTCTCGAGTTATCGTTCGGAAACTGTTTTGAAATTACGGGTCACCGTGACATTGAAGTTTGACCTACTAACCTTAAAATCAATAGGGGTCATTCTGCTGGTCATGACAAACCTCAACATCAAGTTTGAAGATGCTAGGTCCAAGCATTTTCAAGTGATCATCCGGAAACTGTTTAACTATTCCGGGTCACTGTGACCTTGACCTTTGACATACTGACCTAAAAAACAATGGGGGTCCTCTGCTGGTCATGACTAACCTCCGCATCAAGTTTCAGAATACTATGCTTAAGCAATCTTGAGTCATCATCCGAAAACCAGTTGGTAGAAGGACGGACGGGCAGACAGACATACCGACAGACCGACCGACCGACATCTGCAAATCAATATACCCCTCTTCTTCGAAAGGGGCATAAAAATCACAAAATCTGACTGATTCTTCAAAATTGAAGCTTAACTCATATATTCTTTCAATCATAATAACAATCATATCACAATTTATTTATAACTGCTCTCTCGTTAACAATTTACCTTTGCTTATACTGCACTCGCCTGTCCACAAGATAATAGAATTCACTCATTTTGTGATTCAAACTGCAACAGCAAAAAACTGAAGTCTATTTTTACGCCCGTAGAAAAATTTGCAGACTTAAAGTAATGAAATGAAGCCCGTAATTTTCATGTTTTTCCTGCTCTGAACAAATTCATGCCGAGTAACGCTCGTAAAAATGATTTTACTGCCCAGTTACGTGTCTATGGTTGGAATTTTCATACGGGAAAATTCCCTATACAATGTATTAGCCTATGTTAAATTAAGTGGCACCCGATCATGATTTGAACAATATCCGTAGAGGATCACTAGGAAATGCTACGTGCCAAAAATCTTCGCTATAGGCTTTATGGTTTCAGTGATGAAGTTTTTAACTTTTGCTTTATAAGCCTTTGTTAAAAACAAGTTACCACCTGGGCGGAGTAAGTTTTATTTCAGGGGTCGGGGGTCATGATTTGAATACTCATGGTAGAAGTCTACTAGGCAATGCTACATGCTAAATATCTAAGCTGTGTGGTTTCATTCCGTTGTTTTGTTTCATAATAATCATATAAACTTACACTTATTAGTTAGAACGACCGGGGTGGGGGGGGGAGTGTCGGTTGGTAGTGTGACTTGAGACACTGGGGAACTTAGAATGCCCCCGTCTTGGGGTATGATTTGGCACCCTGGAAGAATCAAGTTTATACAGTGGCATTTTGGTCACATTGTCCATGTCGAGGGGCTAATCCAACCCTTGTCAAACATTGCATTGTCAGATATTCAGCAAACTGATCCCTGTGGTACCCCTCTAATAAGGTCTGCTCAAATGGCACTTACCTCATCCCAGGGAAATCACCATTGGTTGACATTTACTTTCTCGTGTTAACATATGCTATCACCCTCCATGGGATCTGATATTTATATAATAATGACTTGAATTCAAGTTTATCTCGTGTAACATTAGAAATAAAAAAAAATTACTCGGAAGAGTTCGAATATGGGTCATCTCGGATGAAAAACTAGGTCACATGACCCAAAAATAGAAAAATCTTGTTAAGGCTCTAGAGGCTACTGTTTCGGTCCAAATATCCTGGCAATTTGTCAGAAAGGTTGTTTGGTTGATTTCTAGCTCAAGTTCGAATATGGGTCACCTGGGGTCAAAAACTAGGTCACACAGCCCAAATATGGAAAAACCTTGTTAACACTCTAGAGGTAACATTTTCAGCCTAAATATCCTGGAAATACGTCGGAAAGGTTGTTTTGATGATTTCAAGCCCAAGTTTGAATATGGGTCATCTGGAGTCATAAACTAGCTCACAGAGCCCAAATATGGAAAAACCTTGTTAACACTCTAGATGTTACATTTTCAGCCCAGATATCCTTTAAATTTGTCAGAAAGGTTGTTTCGATGATTTCTAGCTCAAGTTCGAATATGGGTCATCTGGGGTCAAAAACTAGGTCACACTGCCCAAATATGGTAAAACCTTGTTAACACTCTAGAGGTAACATTTTCAGCCCAAATATCCTGGAAATTTGTCGAAGGTTATTTTGAGATTTCTAGCTCAAGTTCGAATATGGGTCATCTTGGGTCAAAAACTAGGTCACAGAGCCCAAAGTGGAAAACCTGTTAACACTCTAGAGGAACATTTTCAGCCCAAATA
Organism: Saxidomus purpurata; assembly: GCA_022818135.1. Classification (NCBI taxonomy): domain Eukaryota; kingdom Metazoa; phylum Mollusca; class Bivalvia; order Venerida; family Veneridae; genus Saxidomus; species Saxidomus purpurata. The sequence continues at coordinate 4,969 of JAFMSR010002997.1, read as the reverse complement.
TCCTGGAAATTTGTCAGAAAGGTTGTTTCGATGATTTCTAGCTCAAGTTCGAATATGGGTCATCTTGGGTCAAAAACTAGGTCACACAGCCCAAATATGGAAAAGCCTTGTTAATACTCTAAAGGTAACATTTTCAGCCCAAATATCCTGGAAATTTGTCAGAAAGGTTGTTTCTATGATTTCTAGCTCAAGTTCGAATATGGGTCATCTTGGGTCAAAAACTAGGTCACAGAGCCCAAATATGGTAAAACCTTGTTAACACTCTAGAGGTAACATTTTCAGCCCAAATATCCTGGAAATTTGTCAGAAAGGTTGTTTCGATGATTTCTAACTTTGTTAAAAGCAGTTGTACTCGGGTGAGCGATAAAGGGCCATCATGACCCTCTTGTTTTGTTTTGTTAAAACATATAAACTAATATTCTGAAATCTATCTTTTCTATGGGACGCGGACTAACATTCAGCCTTTAAGTCATCAAAATCAAAGTTTGCATGTTTTGCACATAAAGTAAAGTAATTTATCCATATTCATACTAAATTTAAAGAATAGCACAACAGATTTAACTTCTTTTTGTTCTCTCCTTTGGCTTCCATGCTGGCAATATAAAAGCCTATATCCAAGCTTGAGATAAGGCGTTAGCTTATCCCATGAATCTTTCTTGTAGAATTGTCCATACCTACTAAATGACAAGATGGCCCTACATAACTCACCTGTCTACACCTGGCTAATGTCGCCAAACTGCACCACTTGTTGCTTAAGCTGATATGTTTGTGAGTTATTTTTATGTTGGTTTTTAATGAGTATAATCCAAGATTTCGCTGTAAAACAGACTATATCAAGTTTTGGCTAAAGCACTGCCAAGTATTGCTGTCATCATGCAAGTTCTTGAAGAAACAATGAAATTTAAGTTCTACTTACGACTCTTGAAATGGTGGGTTCATGTCCTGTGGCAATTATTCCATTACCGGGCCGATTATCAACTAAAGGCCTTGCTCCCCCATCAATTATTCTATGAGTATTGTACAGCAGTCTACCTGAAACATCCATACTGGACCTACTACAGACATGTACCTTATTTTGGATTGGCATAAATATACAGCAGTCATCCAGAAACATTCATACAGGACCTATAAGACATATGACTTACTTTGAAGTGGCAGTAATGTACAGCAGTCACTCTAATACTTCCACACTTGACATATTAAAGACATATATTTCAGTTTGAAATGGCAGTAATGAACAGCTGTCACCCTTGAACATCCATACTGGACCTACTACAGACATATGACTAAGTTTGAAATGACAGTAATGAACAGCTGTCACACTTGAACATCCATACTGGACCTACTACAGACATAAGACTAAGTTTGGAGTGGCAGTAATGTACAGCAGTCACCCTTGAACATCCATACTGGACCTACTACAGACATATGACTTACTTTGAAGTGGAAGTAATGTACAGCTGTCACCCTTGAACTTCCATACTGGACCTACTACAGACATATGACTTACTTTGAAGCGGCAGTAATGTACAGCTGTCACCCTTGAACATCCATACTTGACCTTCTACAGACATATGACTTACTTTGAAGTGGGAGTAATGTACAGCAGTAACCCCGAAACTTCCATACTGGACCTACTACAGACATATGACTCACTTTGAAGTGGCACTAGTGTTCAGCCGTCACCCTAGGACCTACTGAAGTCATATAACATACGTTGAAGTGGCAGTAATGAACAGCGGTCACCCTAGAACATCCATACTGGACCTACTACAGACATATGACTAAGTACTGATTTTGAAGTGGCAGTAATGTACAACTGTCACCCTAGAACTTCCATACTGGACCTACTACTGACATATGACTTACTTTGAAGTGGCAGTAATGTACAGCGGTCACCGTTGAACTTCCGCTGGACCTACTACAGACACATGACTCACTTTGAAGTGACAGTAGTGTTCAGCCGTAACCCTAGAACTTCCATACTGGACGTTCTACAGACGTATGTCTTACTTTGAAGTGGCAATAATGTACAGCAGTCAACCTGAAACATCCATACTGGACCTACTACAGACATATGACTAAGTTTGAAGTGGCAGTAATGTACAACGGTCCCCGTCGAACTTCCATACTGGACCTACTACAGACGTTGGCAGTTGTACCTTTTGGGGTGGGGGTAATGTACAGCGGTCACCCTGGAACCGACCTCAGACATATGACTAAGTTTGAAGTGGCAGTAATGTACAACGGTCCCCGTCGAACTTCCATACTGGACCTACTACAGACGTATGACTTACTTTGAAGTGGCAGTAATGTACAGCGGTCACCCTGGAACTTCCATACTTGACATACTACAGACATATGACTAAGTTTGAAGTGGCAGTAATGTACAGCCGTCACCCTAGAACTTCCACACCAGACCTAAAACAGACATATAGTTTGAAGTGGCAGTTATGTACCCCTAGAACTTCCATACATATACCATCAACTTTGAAGTGGCAGTAATGTACGATAAGGAGGATAAAAGTTTCAGTTACCAAGTTTTGCAAAAAAATTTACAGGCTGTAGTGGTCGTTTCTACTTCAAAGGCATTTCTGCAATAATGGCCACAAAAACCTCTTTCAAATATCTGTATATGCTGTTTAAGACGGTCGTCTCCACTATTCTGTATTGGTGGTGGCATTTAAACAATATAAACTCAAAGTATTGTTAACATATCCGAAGATGAAAAAATTACTGCCTCTATCACTAATGAAAGCGAATTACCAACTCCCAGCTAGTTGGGTATTCGAATCTAGCTGGCTATTTGCAAAACGCAAAGCGAATACCCAACTCCCAGCTAGCTTCGTATTCGATTTAGCTGGGTATTTGCAAAACGCAAAGCGAATACCCAATCCCCAGCTGGCTGGATATTCGAATCTAGCTGGGTATTCGCTGAATGGTTTGCGAATACCCAACTCCCAGCTGGCTAGATATTCAAATCTAGCTGGGTATTCGCAAAACGCAAAGCGAATACCCAACCACCAGCTAGCTGGGTATTCGAATCTAGCTGGGTATTCGCTGAACGGTTTGCAAATACCCAACTCCCAGCTGGCTGGATATTCGAATCTAGCTGGGTATTCGCAAAGCGAATGCCAATCTCCCAGCTAACTGGATATTCGAATCTAGCTGGGTATTCGCTGAACGGTTTGAGAATACCCAACTTCCAGCTGGCTAGACATTCGAGACTAGCTGGATATTCGCAAAATGCAAAGCGAATACCCAACTCCCAGCTAGCTGGGTATTCGAATCTAGCTGGCTATTCACCTTACTTATAGCAAATACCCAATTCCCAGTTAGCTGGTTGCTAACTGGGTATTGGCCTTAACTTATGCAAAAACCCAACTCCTAGCTGGCTAGATATTCAAATCTGCCTAGGTATTGAATATCCAATACCCAATATCCATCTGCCAGCTAACCTCACATAATTCTGTAGATGAGCCGATGTGCAATCTCCAACTTGTATAACAGTCGAATTTGAAGTTAAAATTAAAGTAAATGACTGTCAATTTCCGATTACGACCCTTACCTAATTTGCAACACAGTCAACGCACAAATCGATCATGCTATTGAGCCAGTGGAACGATCTAATGTTAAAGAACTGTGAATTTTATGAATATAAAACTGGTACAATGTCATACAATTAAACCTGTAAACGAAGCTGTAAGACATAGCCGTATTATATGAAGCAAAGGCGATCTGACAGGTGGTCATTGGTCAAATTTGAATAGTGTCATTTTCTTTATTTTGCAAGGTTGGTTTCATCTTAATGCAGTGTGTATTGCAACAGGAAACATTACGGAAATATCTTCTTTGGCAAAAATGTACATTTCATTTCATGATCGTATTTCTCTTTGTGTGTCGTCGATCATTTGCCTTCTTAAATTCTAATTTTATTGATATTTCATACTCAAACTTTATCTCCAATGGATCAGTTATTCGCAAATGCTTCCTGGTAGGTAAAACGTAGATAATGATTCACGTTATCGTGATCACAATATGTTCAAAAGTTATAATGTATTTGTAACATATTGCAATTTCTCTACAATCCATCGCTATATTGTTTCCAACATATAGGGAAGGATTTAACAAATGCTTTTAACAAAAATCTAGAAAAACGTTATTACATGTATATTTGTAATTTTATTAATTGTTCCATTAACTAATTATTTGACTGGGAAAGATAAAATACAAGGCTAGTCTTATATACACCGTTGTACTGTTTTAGATGACTTTAAGCTCTTTTTAGCTTATACCATAGTAGTTTGTCCGGCGTCCGTCTGTTCGTTAACTTTTCATTGATAATACTCAAGGTTACAATTTTTATTGACTTTCATGAAACTTGATCAGAAGGAAGTTGGTCTGTATAGAAATTGAGCCACGCTGTGCGAAAACCATCCGTACTACAGCAGATTATTGTAAAATGTTGCTAAAACTCTACAGGCCACATTTTCCAGTTGATTTTCATAAAATTTGCTCAGGAGGTTGCTAGCAACCTGTAGATGATGTGCCCAGAAAATGAGAATCCGCTGCTGGTACCGAAAACTTTAACTCCAAAACAAATCGTAAAATAGTAAACAAGAGCGGTCCCTCATAAGTGACGAATGCCCCCGAAAGAGGTGTCTCACAGTCGGTGTCCTCTCCATGTGCTCAACAATTGTGCCATGTTATTCTAAAACCCTGCCATGCATGACAGAGTCACCATGCATACAATATTCCATTACCTTTAAACTCTAAGTGTGACATTGACCTTTGAGGTAGGAACTAGGGTCTTGCACGCGACACATTGTCTTGATGTGCTGAACATTAAAAATTTTGTGCCAAGTTATTTTAAAATCCTTCAATGCATGACAAAGTTACAGTTCGGACACGAATGTGTGCATATTATACAGGAGTCTATAATTTTGCTAATTGACGAAATATTAGCTTG
>JAFMSR010002996.1:0-18078 GCA_022818135.1 Saxidomus purpurata | reverse complement strand
ATTAATTTGTGTAACAGTTACCTGTTGATTGCACCGTCACACAGAACGTTGAATCGACCGTGCCCAGCAGCAGCAGCGGTGACAGGTACTCTATGGCTGCACCTTGAAACAGAGGTAATCTGTAACATAACAAAATAACAAGATGTCATAGTTATAGAACAAGAACTATCTTTATAAAGACTGTCGGCACGATTTTGGATATATGAAAGAGATGGGTAGCTAGATTTTATAGTAAAAAAGCTTGTCAAGTTTTATCTTTGTGCAGTAAGAGGGCGCAAATGTCACAGGGTGAGAAAAATGTGCACCCTGACCGGGACTCGAACTCTTGACCCCTCGCTCACATGAGACCTACTTATGACCATATGTGACAAAACTCTAACCCTAAAGTATATATCAAACATTCTGTTTGACCTTTACAGGACAATCCTTCTGACCAATTAACATGATGAGTTGCTATAAGATGTGACATCTACAGTACCAGCAACGTTTTCCTCGGAATTGACCTAGTGAAAATGTTCCAGGAGACCAACACAACATTCTGACCAATTTTCATGATGATTTGGTTGTAAATGTCACCTGTATGGCATACGCAAGGGTTTAACCAGGTGACCTCGATTTTGACCTCAGAACTATACCTTAATTTCAGCAAAATAATTATACTGACCAAGTTTTATGAAGAACCAAAGACAAATTGAACCTATATTGCATACACAAGGTTTTTTTATGATTTGACCGGGTGACTTGCGGTAGTTGTTTTGACCCCAGGTGATATATATTTAAACTCCATATATAGATTTCATCAAGATAACCATTCTGACAAAGTTTAATGACGATTCAATGAGTCATCTATATGAGCCAAGCAACTTCCGTTTTCCGTGTATCACTAGTGTACAGTATCCCATTATTCTTTTGGGTAACTTCATTCTTTATTTATCAAATACCTTTTTACATGTAACCTTTAATAACATTGTAACCAAGCACTACTGCGCTTCACTTTATATGTGAATGCTCTGACGAAAGATGTTTATTTACAATAAATCCGCATTTCTGATATGCAAATCATTCAATGTGATATATCACTATATCTATTTACCTTTTGAATTCGGTCGCTACCGTGACTACGTTAAAGGCAGACATGATGATACCATAGATACATAGCTATATATAACCAATATATAAAAAGGAAGAGTTTAAAGCCCGCATTGTATTGAGTGGTAAACTGTTTTGATAAGTCTTTCAAACGGTCGAAGTATTGCTTAAAGTTAACTGTATGTTAGCTTAATTGTCAATTAAAGTTTCAAACAACTGGGTCATGGGTTCATGTTTATTTGTTGAAGTAAAGTTTCAACAGCAGGATAAGGGCAAACCCTATGGAGCGTAAAATCTACAGAACCTGAAATAATTTAATCTCTAATGAAGGCCAGAACTTGTGAAGTATAATGGAAACTTATACATGGGTTTTGTTCCCCAACCCAAATGGACATTACCAGCTTATTTCCTGTTGGTGGTAAAGTTGTTTCCCTTGAAAAATGATATAAATAGGCGTAACTTGGTTGTCTCTCATTCACATTCGGGTCGCACCGACTATACCTCGAACGAGGATGGTGGACCTAATAAGCACAATTACAAACAAAAAGTCTCTCATTCACAACGTAAAGCATTTTTAATTAAGACCTAACATGATATCGTTTACTTTTGTGTATACTACATGTGTCTCTGATTGACAACAGACAAAGGAAAGTATACGTAAATGACGTTGCGATGTAAAATGGCAACTCCAAACGAATTGCGCGAAAAACTGGGCGAAGGAAGAGTTTGCTATACACGTATTCAACCTCATCAGACCAATTTATCCCTTCAATAACTTTTTTATTTTTAGGTCCACGATCCAAAACGGGTGTGACGATTTCATATATTACATGTGGCTATACAAAGGACATGATAACAGTTCGATCAAATTAAAAATAAACATTTCCTTACCAATTTTCTTATACGTCTCCCAAAAAAACCCAGAAAAGTTTCGCCATTTTGACCAGAACTACATCAAATTCTCGCTTAAAGCCCCGAGATACATCGTTTACGTCCGAACCCCTGCTCTTTGAAAGGAAATGACGGGTAACTGAAGTATTTTAGAAGTATATGAACACATGAATAGATGAAACTCACCTTACACCAAATGTAACCATCAATAATGTCGTGAAGCCAGTCATAAACAATGTTGAACTCAACAGTTTGGCTTTAAACTCGCTGTCATTTGAAGCACAGACCACCTCGGCTACCAGCAGGGACACAACCAGTTGATGAGCAATTGATATGATTGCTTGCTGAAAGACACATGGATAATTGACAATGCCGGAAAAAGAAAACCCCTTTTCATTTTGATAAAGCAGTACCGGAGAAGGTAAATGTAGCTAGAGAATATTTATGTGTACGAAAACGATTTTCAAGCGAGCAAAGTTTTTTGAAATTTAATTTGAACTTTTATAATTTGACGAAACACCACAGCATCTGACGAAAATGGACCGTGCTGACTACCGATAGGCTAGATACGAGTACATGAGATTTGTTTTCTTAAAATTTATAAACAGGTTTAACCTTCACAATAACTTTAATTATTGAAGAAACCAAAATTTCTTCCGACCATGCAAGTTTGATAAAGAAAATGACTACGCTCTTGCTGACAACCCTGGAATGAGAGATACACGGAAAGAGAGATACACGGAATAAGAGATACACGGAATGAGAGATACACAGAATGAGAGATACACGGAATGGGAGATACATGGAATGGGAGATACCTGGAATCCAAAAAATAGTATGAGATGAATGGGTGGTCTGTCGCTGATTTTATAGATTAAAGGATTATCCATTTCATCATCTGATTCCTCTGTAGTTTTAATCTGTTCCAGACACGGAGTTGCTGCGGCGGCGCTATGGCCATTCTCTACCGGGTCCTTATGTCTCCCCATCCCTGGAATAGGCGCAACCTCAAGTTCCTCCTGAAAGTCATAGTAAAATGTAGTTTGTTTATTGCTTTCCATTGTACTTAAATGTTGTTGCACTCACACAATGTTAGTTTAAAGATATTTATTTGACTTTAAAATAGCGATTGTCCTATTTAAGAGATAAGAAAATTTATGACCCAATAACTGCTCGAAGACTAATAGGTCAAATGCATGTACTAGTATATGTCTTTACACCTTTTGCTTAAAGTGAAGAATCATATGGCGAAAGCCGACTGTGTCACAGATATGATCCGAGTCAGTCAGCAATGTTTACATTTTAATGTGCTATTGGAATGAATGCAACATAAGTTTACAGCACCTCGTGTGTTAAAAACACATTTCATTTAATTATAACTTGAACGACGGTTAGTTAGAGCTAAGGTTGATGCAAATCGAGTTTTTCTTGAGTCCGGCTTCCTTTAGTTTAGTATACGAATTTCCTTCAGTTTGATAGACTGGGAAAGCTCCGTAGCTTTTTGAATCACTCTGGAGCACTCATTATAGATGATTGCATGCTCGCACGACCAAACTAAGCAAGTATTTCATCACTGCTACCCATATACAGCTGGGCGAAGTGAAGCATGTTTCGTTGAAGTGTCACAACTCGTGCTCCTTTTGTATGAGCACTTCAACAGAGGCTAAAGCAAAGGTGACAATGCTGCTGGGTATAAACCTATCATTACCGATATAACAACAAATGTCAAGACTTTACAGTACAAGATGTCCCGGTAGGTGCAAGATGCGGTGATTCCAGGCGTTCACAGTACAAGATGTCCCGGTAGGTGCAAGATGCGGTGATTCCAGGCGTTCACATGTCCCAGTAGGTGCAAGATGCGGTGATTCCAGGCGTTCACAGTACAAGATGTCCCGGTAGGTGCAAGATGCGGTGATTCCAGGCGTTCACATGTCCCGGTAGGTGCAAGATGCGGTGATTCCAGGCGTTCACAGTACAAGATGTCCCGGTAGGTGCAAGATGCGGTGATTCCAGGCGTTCACATGTCCCGGTAGGTGCAAGATGCGGTGAATCCAGGCTTTCACATGTCCCGGTAGGTGCAAGATGCGGTGATTCCAGGCGTTCACAGCTCAGCACGATTACTCTCTCAGCGCACCCAGTAAAATGATAAAGTCTCCATTAAAAAGGCATTCACGTAATGATGAAGATAATAGAACTTACCACAGTTTCTGATATATTTCTAAGTTTAGCCATTCCAGTATAATGTATATAAAAATCAAAACATCAACATAAACATCAACAATTAACTAATTCTATTTATCATTCGACGGCAAGTTGACGTGCCTGACTCGCTTGACCAAAAATGCAAACGTGGGTTGTCAAGCATGACATACAAAACAAGTATCAAATTAAGAATACAACTTGATGTTTATCAAAACCATCAGTGCTCGATTCACGTAATGTAATTGATGCAAGCGAAACCTGTCCAATTTAACTGAATATTATGTAAGGATTTGCGCGGCTGCTGTTCAGTTGAAGTCACTTGAGTTTAATGTTTTCCTTGCCTAAAGCCGCCATTGCCTCACAAGAAATAAAAAGGCAGCCAGAGTTGTATCAGCGTTACATCGACTGTACTACATTGCGGGCCGCATCATTATATATTGACCAAGTTGATTTTTTTTGTAGATCTATTTGTATGTCTAGATAGGTAAGGTGTTTATAGACTAATTTGCGCCAAAAGTAAGCGTTTCCTTCATGTTAACACATTCGTGTAGGTGATCTTTTCTTAAAATATAACTAAACTAGAGCTATCACTAAATGTGATTAATACCCCCAAAAGGATTGCTTTATAAACTGAAGAAGTTCGTAGTAACATAATACCTTGCAAACAAACTAAAAAGAGATATTGTTCTTAGCAGTTCCTCTCATTGTGCTTGACCATTGTATGAAGTTGTATTGAATTCCAACTTGTAGTTTTCGAAAAATGCTCCAGACAGGGAAAAGTAACAAAGGGCAATAACCCTGTAATTAGTCAAGATGGAGCTATGGTTACTGTGCACTGCACTCCCTCTCACTGTGCTTGACCATTGTATGAAGTTATATTGAATTCCAACCAGAAGTTTTCAAGTTATGCTCCGGACAAGGAAAAGTAACAAAGGGTAATAACTCTGTAATGAGTCAAGATGGGGTTATGGTTCCTGTGCACTGCACTTCCTCTAAATGTACTTGACCATTGTATGAGGTTGTACTGAATTCCAACTAGTAGTTTTCAAGTTATGCTTCGGACAAGGAAAAGTAACAAAGGGCAATAACTCGGTAAATACTCAAGATAGAGTTATAGTTCTTGCACACTGCACTTCCCCTGAGTGTGCTTGATAATTGTATGAAGTTGTATTGAATTCCAACTAGTAGTTTTCAAGTTATGCTCCGGACAAGGAAAAGTAACAAAGGGTAATAACTCTGTAATTAGTCAAGATGGAGTTATAGTTCTTGTGCACTGCACTTCCTCTCAATGTGCTTGACCATTGTATGAAGTTGTACTGAATTCCAACCAGTAGTTTTCAAGTTATGCTCCGGACAAGGAAAACTAACAAAGGGCAATAACTCAGTAAATACTCAAGATAGAGTTATAGTTCTTGTACACTGCACTTCCTCTGAGTGTGCTTGATCATTGTATGAAGTTGTATTGAATTCCAACCAGTAGTTTTCAAGTTATGCTCCGGACAAGGAAAAGTAACAAAGGGCAATAACTCTGTAATTAGTCAAGATGGAGTTATAGTTCTTGTGCACTGCACTTCCTCTCAATGTGCTTGACCATTGTATGAAGTTGTACTGAATTCCAACTAGTAGTTTTCAAGTTATGCTCCGGACAAGGAAAAGTAACAAAGGGCAATAACTCTGTAATGAGTCAAGATGGAGTTATAGTTCTTGTGCACTGCACTTCCTCTCAATGTGCTTGACCATTGTATGAAGTTGTATTGAATTCCAACTAGTAGTTTTCAAGTTATGCTCCGGACAAGGAAAATGCAACAGACCGCCCGACCGACCGACCGACCGACCGACCAACCACCGGGTGACTCCTATATACCCCCCTAAACTTCGTTTTGGGGGTATAACTATATCCGGCTCACCTGACTACCTTGGCTATAATACAAGGGGTCATGATTCTATAATAATTCGTAGAGGTCCACAACACAATGCTAACTAACATTCCAAATATCTATTCTCTGCCTGTCAGCATTGTGGCTGCTCAAAGTTTTCCCTATATAAGCCTGTATGAAAACAAGTGACCTCCCCCACTCCCGGGGAGGGTTAACATTGACCAAGGGGTCATGATTTGAACAATTTTAGTAGAGGTCCACTAGGCATCTACATGCCAAATACTTAATCTCTAGACGTTGTGGTTTCAGAGATTTTTTTTTTTAATTTTGCCTATATACGCCTAACCCCCGGGCGGTCATAATTTGACCAATTTTGGTAGAGGTCCACCAGCCAATGCCACATGCTAAATATCTAAGCTCTAGGCCTTGTGGTTTCAGAGAAGAAGATTTTTAAAGTTTTTCCTATATAAGCTTCTGTAAAACCAAGTGACCCCCGGGCGGGGTCAATTTTGACCCGGGGGTCATTATTTGACCAATCTTGGTAGAGGTCCACTAGACAATGCCACATGCTAAATATCTAAGCTCTAGGCTTTGTGGTTTCAGAGAAGAAGATTTTTTAAGTTTTTCCTATTTGTTGCCATAGCAACCAGAGTTCTGCATGGAACGGAATTCTTTGAACAACTTTGATAAAGCATCATGCAAAACATTCCTGTAAAGACTCATCAATATTGGCCCAGTGGTTTCAGAGGAGATGTCGTTTGAAGGAAATGGTGGACGGACGACGTACGACGGACCCCGGACGGTGAGTGATCGTAATAGCTCACTCTGGCACTTTGTGCCAGGTGAGCTAAAAAAAACGAGAGAAGGTGTGGCGGCAAATATCAGTGTGATCTTGGCAATCTGTTATAACAATTTATTAAAGATAATCATAATTTGTTAGTTCAATGCGGCGATAAAACGAATGCATTAGTCAAACAACGCAAGTAAGAATGGGTCTCCTTGAATTTGTTTGGGGCCATGCCTAAACATTAACCATCACGAGTTTCCAAAATATGTACATGTCAGTTTTGTTAGTGGGCCCTTACAGAATTATTACGCATAAATACTGCTTACATTACCTGGGTGGACTATTACTGAAAAGGCTATTCTATTGGAATGGACGTTGTTGCCAAAATGATTTCGTGTTAGTTTGGGATTTATTTTACATATCGTAATTTGGGAAATAATTATACAGGTACGTGAGTTCGCTTTCAGCCGAGTGTCCCGGGGGATATAATCTTACTTGTCCTTTTTACACCCAATTCCAATTCATGACTAGTTTTATTAACTTCCATGACGGTGGTGGTCCAATGACGCCGGATGACGGACGGTGATATTATGTTTCATAAAGTACACCCTGCACACTTGTGCTGCTTAAATGACCTAATTAGCACGTTTAACAACTTCTACTAATGATGAGAATCAACCTAAAGAACGACGCATTGCTGATTTGAATACATTCTGACATACTTACAACTATTGCGGATACACTCCTGAGTTTAGCCATCATTTCAATGTGCACTGATACAAATTTCTTCAAACAATATTCATAACATTGCAAACTGAACGTATACCCCACTCAAACATGAACACGTGACGAGAAATGTCAATAATTTTTAGTCTTTCCGAGGAGACAAAAACTTGTTGTCTTCATTGAAGTCCCTACTGTTTACTTAGATGCCGAAATCTGATTTAACGAGAGATATCTATATTTGCGCTTGCTCAATATGACCGCAGTTTAAACAAAAATATTTATACAGAGACACGAAATGTATAGGTAAATCAAATAAGTTCTGAATTAATTCTGGCATTATTTAAATTGTTTTGCATCTTATTAGACAACAACGTCACACATATAATGTTGCTAGATAACTGATGTACTTGGATCTGAAAGAAAGAAAGAAGAAATGAAGAAATAGAGAGAAAGAAAGAACGAGAGCTGTCCGATGACAGCACGCTCGGCTACTAGCATCCACACCACTTCGATAATATCCATAGATAGGTAAATATTTCACTAGATAGGCAATAGTTATAAAATCTTCCTCCTTAACCTCATTCTCACATGAGCTTTCATCATTGCAAAGACATGGGAAACTTTCCCGATAATTTCCAAGGCTGAAATATCGCTCTAGTGCCAACCTGGTAGAGGTTGACTAGACAATGCTACATACTAAATATATTAGCTTTAGGTCTTATAGTTTTGCAGAAGAAGATTTTTAAAGTTGTTCCTATCAAAAGTGACCCGGACAGGGTCAGGTTTGACCCCCGGGACATGATTTGAATAAACTTAGTAAATGTCAACCATTCTAAATATGCAAGCCTTAGGCCTTGTGGTTTTGGAGAAGAGCATTTTTGTGGTATAAACGTAAACCCCTTTTGTGTGGTCAATTATGTCCACTAGTCAATTTTACACACATTTAATATCTATCTTTGAAAAACAAGTGACACCCATAACGGGGTCATGACTTCAACAATCTTGGAAGAGTTTCACTAGACAATGCTACATGCATGCATGGGTAAATATCTAAGCTTTGGCAATTGTGTTTTCAGTAAAGGTTTACCAATAGAAGCCTATGTAAAACTAGACCTGTCACTAAATGTGATTAATACCCCCGAAAGACTGCTTTATAAACTGAGGAAGTTCGTAGTAACAAAATACCTTGCAAAAAAACAACTAAAATAGAGATATTGTTCTTGGCAATAACTCTGTAATTAGTCAAGATAGAGTTATGGTTCTTGTACACTGCACTTCCTCTCAATGTGCTAGACCATTGTATGAAGTTGTATTGAATTCCAACCAGTATTTTTCAAGTAATGTTCAAGACAAGGAAAAGTAACAAAGGGCAATAACTCTGTAATGAGTCAAGATGGGGTTATGGTTCCTGTGCACTGTATTCCTCTCAATGTAATTGACTATTAATGAAGTTGTATTGAATTCCAACCAGTAGTTTTCAAGTAATGCTCCGGACAAGGAAAAATAACAAAGGGCAATAACTCTGTAATAACTGAAGATAGAGTTATGGTTCTTGTACACTGCACTTCCTCTTATTGTGCTAGACCATTGAATGAAGTTGTATTGAATTCCCACCAGTAGTTTTCAAGTTATGCTCCGGACAAGGACAAGTAACAAAGGGCAATTACTCTGTAATGAGTCAAGATGGAGTTATGGTTTTTGTGCACTGCACTTCCTCTCTATGTGCTTGACCATTGTATGAAGTGGTATTGAATTCCAACCTGTAGTTTTCAAGTTATGCTCCGGACAAGGAAAATGCAACAGACCACCTGACCGACCGATACGGGATCAAGATTAGAACACTATCGGTAGAGGACTATTATGCAATGCTACTTGCAACATATCTAGGCTCTAGGCCTTGCGGTTTCAGAGAAGAACAATACTACAAGAACATTTTTTTCATGTTTACTCTATATAAACCCGGACGGGGTCAATTTTGACCCGGGGTTCATGATTTGAACAATATTCATAGAGGTCAATTAGACAATGGTACATGCCAAATATCTCAATTATGTGCCTTTTGGTATAGAAGAAGACGTTTTTCCTTACTTAATTACTATCTATTTTATGTGGAGAACCAGGACTTATTTTATAATAAACAAGGATGATGTATAATACACTGGTACATATGAAACAATATCTGAACCAATAGTTCGGCCAACTGAATCATGTCTATAAGCTATACGCATAGATTAGACGGAAATGTTATGGGATGTTAGAAGAGAAGACATGACTCTATATATTATAACGACTGCTGCCAGTCTACAGTATTTACGTAGATATTACATTGTAGGTTGAAAATGAGTATTAAGAAATGAAAGCCATTTTGAGACAGTTATAAAATGGAAACTGTTTTATGTATACGATTAAGAACAACAAATATAACATTGCTTTTAAACAGATGAAAACTGAAGATAATAATTAATACAAATGTACTTGAAATTCCTGGTAGTAAAACTCCATGTACACATGTAAAATAATCGAACAATCTTCATAAAATGTATTACATAATTAACTTTAAATGTTTCGATCAAACGTTTAATCATCGGAAAGAATGCATAAGATTGAAGATATATAACAGTAACATTGTTAAATACGACCAGCTGTTGAGCGTTGGGGTTCCGTTTGGCAGCGGCAATATTTCATGTAAACATGTCAAACGTTTCCAAATATAACGTAGGTAAAGAGTGATAAATATTTATAGCAGTTTTATTTAGTAAGTCGAGTAGAAGAAGATGGCAGGGGAGGCTACACAAATAAAACGGATGTTTGTGCTGTCACGAGTTATGGCCGTTAGAATTAAATAAATGGTAAGATAGAAAGCATAAGCTCTTTAAAGCCAGCTGCTCTCTACAATATCTAAACGACAAGCATGTACCAAGTACAAAGCAGAAGTAGAAGCCATCATACGATGTGAACACTATTGAAGACATAAAATTGTCAATTTCGCATTCAGTTTTCAAAGTGCTACCGAACCTCAAGGGGAATCAACTCAATACAGTTATAAACAATACCACATCGTTTTATTGAAAATGCAAATTACCACTGTGGTAGATATTGCTCCGGACAGAAATTGCTAACTGATGAACAGGCGAAAAAACCAGCTCCGTAACAGAAAATATTTCATTTCGGGCGTATAAAAATTGAAGCTGTCCTAAGTTTGGTCCTTTACACCAAACAGCAGAGCAATTGCTTCTGATATGTCCCTTGTATGATCAGTGAAGGAAAAGTGTGTGGCCAGAACTTACCACCCTTAAAAAGTTGTTACATGGCTGGAAGGAGGAACTCTCAGTATCCAAACCTTAAACTAGAATTATAATCTATTGATGTTTTCTTTGAGACATTTTACTGACACAATTTGTATCGTTGAATGGCTTGCCATTTATATGTCTCGCTATTGTATACATTGAAAAAAAGGTGTGATTGTTTTGGCTTACATGTACGCAATACGCTTTACGGTACAACTATAGAACTAGATGGGTGTTCAGTAGAACACTTGTGTCTCCCTCTTACGCTTTGTCAGAATAACCAATAATTTGGTGACAAAATCTAAATACAAAAAGGGGCGTAACTCTGTCAAATATGACCTTGACCAACAATATTTAGCGGCATCATGACGCTTATGTCATAAGCAATACAATTTGAAAGTTTGATGAAGAAATCTTACGGAATGGCAGTTATAGCCAACATTAAGTTTTCGTGACAAAATCTAAGTACAAAAAGGGGCATTACTCTGTCAAATATGACCTTGACCTACAAAATTTGGCGGCATCACAACCCTTTTGACATAAGCAATACAATTTGAAAGTTTGAAAAAAAAACTTAAGAAATGGCAAAGTTATAGCAAAAATCTAAGTATAAAAAGGGGCATAACTCTGTCAAATATGACCTTGACCTACAAAATTTGGCAGCATCACAACCCTTATGGCATAAGCAATGCAATTTGAAAGTTAGATGAAGAAATCTAAAGAAATGGCAAAGTTATAGCCAACGTTAAGTTTTCGTGACAAAATCCAAGTACAAAAAGGGGCATAACTCTGTCAAATATGACCTTGACCTACTAAATTTGGCGGCATCATGACCCTTTTGTCATAAGCAATACAATTGTAAAGTTTGATGAAGAAATCTTAAGAAATGGCAAAGTTATAGCCAACGTTAAGTTTGTGTGACGGACGGACGGACCGACGGACGGACAAAGCGATCCCTATGTATCGCCTTTTCTCCGAAAGGGCTACACAAAAACTAGGGAAATGACCGCTTAAAGTCTTCGTTGTACATTTCGAAAACTGAAGTTGTCAATTTCGTCTCATTAATGATAGATAGATCACCCTACAATCTGCTGATTCATCCACTCTTACTTTATAATTGAAATTGTTTTCAAAATATTATATGTGTACAATATCATATATTGCATAGCGGAGACACATATCTAGTTATCGTCATTTTTTCCTGTTTTTTGTTTGAAATCAGGAGTCCAGTTATGATGCGTGTATGACGTCACACGATCAAGCGCGTTTCATCCAAATCTGCTCCCAGTTTATCAAATATTTTTAATAACAAAGGCGTATTACTACCCACAACTAACAAGTGTGATAACTTCTGCTGTTTTAAAGAACGTTCGCGTCCGATGTACAGGGGAGGTAAATCTTTGAATCGATAAAGTAATGTTCCAGGGTAGGTAAATCTTAATATCATAAAATTAGTCTGTAAGAGTAATGTCCCCTAAAACTTGGAAGGTAAATATTACCACACTGAAAAATCGGTAATAGTTTTGTGACGTGGGTGATGTTGTAGACATGATGCGCGCGGAGACAAAGAGACAGAGAGAGAGAGAGACAGACACAGAGAGAGGCTAACAATGTACATCGTACAACAAGTATTGTATCAATCCAGCGAGTATAGCTTCCATTATGTTCACTTAATAAAAACCACTGGAACTTGAAATTGTGAAGCAAAACTCTGAAATCCCTTGTCCTTGCGTTTATATTTTTTTTTTCTGTCAGGAAACGACAATGCACTAATGTGATATAAATCATTTAGACATAATTGTGCTTATCATCACGAAAGCAAACAGACAATCCGGCACTACTTTCTGTAAAACTTTCGGGCAAAGTCTACCACTAGGTGTCTGGTGATCGGATTTCCGCCAAATTTTCTCGTTTTTATGGGCGACTGAATTAACAAGATTCGCCCCGACAGCTTTAACAATTTTGATTGATTTGCCCTTTTTTTTTTTTTTTTTTTTTTTTTTTGTCTATTCATGAAAGAAATACATTTGAAATCTAGTTAAATTTTCACTTTTTTAAAAAGTATGTTTGCATGGCATTTCCTGCAAATGGGTCACAGTATTGCCGTTTCCACACTACGCTATGAAAAATGGTTTCTATATAAATTTTCTAGATGTACATTTTTTTAAACTTGCACGTAAAATATACTAGTATACTAAACGAAACTTCTAACGCATCTGTCCTTCTTCTTTATTCAATTATCAACCTTTCTAATATCTGCCAGCTTACTTTTTTAAGCTATCTGTGCATGAAAGCTATCATGTCTTGCATTTATTAAGAGATTGGGTAGATACTTTCAAAATGATCGAGTGATACAAATTTCATACGGAAGAGACTTTTAAGAGTGTGTTTCCTAAGGAAATGGATCAAGGCAATAAGCGATGAAAACAGCCAAAAGTTCAATGTTAAAATCTCTGCAGTCTTGCCAAAGTCTGAATAATATAGCATGAAAATACTTGATAACAAATTATACCCATCAGTATTGGCTTAGTACTGTGCCTTTAAAGGCCACATTCGAATGAAGACCACACTGTGAATAACCAGCAGGGAGATCACAGTGCACTATTCATCTGTAACAGAAACACCTGTTAAAGACCACCTGCAAACAAAGACCACATTTGTAGCTTCCCAACAGTGGTTTTTGTTCACATGTTTGACTGTACCTGGTGTTTTGTGTAATTAAAAGCTAAGATACATAGTTCATATATCTAAGGTATAACAATACACCGAATAACCGTAATAAAGGTATTTGAGTTATTCTATACGTGCACCTATTTACATAATTAACGTGCAGTTATACTGAAATTCCGCTAAACCAAACTGTCGCCGGAATAAACTTAATACTAAAAAAAGAATAACTAACTAACTTTGTATTTACACGCTTGGTACACAAGAAGAAAGACAGAAAAAATCAATTACATGTAGAAGACTTTTTCTGACTTCTAATTATATGAAAGTACACGTATCATATGATCATGATGTTTGTGATGCATTTTTATTTGTTGCACGTCGTTGCATCATGTTCATTGGTTTTATCCATATGCAACAGCAAACGATATTGTTCTTATACAATATTATTGCAATTTAATTTACATTTGTATGAGCATTTGAGTACAAGCCTTATTGGAGTTTTGTGAAGGCATGCCATCATAGTCAACTTGATGTGTTCACTAGCGCTTTACGGCAAGCCTTATGACATTAAAATCACATCTCACGTTAAGGGCAAGCCTGACGGTCTTGAAATCACATCTCGTCTTAAGGACAGGCCTGATGGCTTTGAAACCACATCTCACGTTTAGGGCAAGCCTGATGGCCTTGAAATCACATCTCACGTTTAGCACAAGCCTGATGGCCTTTGAAATCGCATCTCAAGTTTAGCACAAGCCTGATGGCCTTGAAACCACATCTCACGTTTAGGGCAAGCCTGATGGCCTTGAAATCACATATCACGTTTAGCACAAGCCTGATGGCCTTTGAAATTGCATCTCAAGTTTAGCACAAGCCTGATGGCCTTGAAATCACATCTCACGCTTAGGGCAAGCCTGATGACTTGAAATCACATCTCACGTTTAGGGCAAGCCTGATGGCCTTAAAATCACATCTCACATTTAGGGCAAGCCTGATGGCCTTGAATCACATCTCACGTTTAAAACAAGCCTGATGGCCTTTGAAATCACATCTCACGCTTAGGGCAAGCCTGATGGCATTTAAAATCTCATCTCAAGTTTAGCACAAGCCTGATGGCCTTTGAAATTACATCTCAAGTTAAACACAAGCCCGATGGCCTTGAAATCACATCTCACGTTTAGGACAAGCCTGATGGCCTTAAAATCACATCTCACGCTTAGGGCAAGCCTGATGGCCTTCAAATCACATCTCACGTTTAGGGCAAGCCTGATGGCCTTGAAATCACATCTCATGCTTAGGGCAAACCTGACGGCGTTGAAATCACATCTCACGTTTAGGGCAAGCCTGATAGCCTTAAAATCACATATCGCGTTTAGGACAAGCCTGATGGCCTTGAAATCACATCTCACGTTTAGGACAAGCCTGATGGCCTTGAAATCATATATCTCGCTTAGGGCAAGCCCGACGGCATAGAAATCACATTTAAAGTTTATCACAAGCCTGACGGCCTTGAACTCACATATCTCGCTTAGGGCAAGCCTGACGGCCTTGAAATCACATTTCGTCTTAAGGACAGGCCTGATGGCTTTGAAACCACATCTCACGTTTAGGGCAAGCCTGATGGCCTTGAAACCACATCTCACGTTTAGGGCAAGCCTGATGGCCTTGAAATCACATATCACGTTTAGCACAAGCCTGATGGCCTTTGAAATTGCATCTCAAGTTTAGCACAAGCCTGATGGCCTTGAAATCACATCTCACGCTTAGGGCAAGCCTGATGACTTGAAATCACATCTCACGTTTAGGGCAAGCCTGATGGCCTTAAAATCACATCTCACATTTAGAGCAAGCCTGATGGCCTTGAATCACATCTCACGTTTAAAACAAGCCTGATGGCCTTTGAAATCACATCTCACGCTTAGGGCAAGCCTGATGGCATTTAAAATCTCATCTCAAGTTTAGCACAAGCCTGATGGCCTTTGAAATTACATCTCAAGTTAAGCACAAGCCCGATGGCCTTGAAATCACATCTCACGTTTAGGACAAGCCTGATGGCCTTAAAATCACATCTCACGCTTAGGGCAAGCCTGATGGCCTTCAAATCACATCTCACGTTTAGGGCAAGCCTGATGGCCTTGAAATCACATCTCATGCTTAGGGCAAACCTGACGGCGTTGAAATCACATCTCACGTTTAGGGCAAGCCTGATAGCCTTAAAATCACATATCGCGTTTAGGACAAGCCTGATGGCCTTGAAATCACATCTCACGTTTAGGACTAGCCTGATGGCCTTGAAATCATATATCTCGCTTAGGGCAAGCCCGACGGCATAGAAATCACATTTTAAGTTTATCACAAGCCTGACGGCCTTGAACTCACATATCTCGCTTAGGGCAAGCCTGACGGCCTTGAAATCACATATCACTCTAAGCCTTGAAATCACATCTCACGCTTAGGGCAAGCCTGACGGTCTTGAAATCACATATCACGCTTAGGGCAAGCCCGACGGCATAGAAATCACATTTAAAGTTTATCACAAGCCTGACCGCCTTGAACTCACATATCTCGCTTAGGGCAAGCCTGACGGCCTTGAAATCACATATCACGCTAAGCCTTGAAATCACATGTATCACGCTAAGCCTTGAAATCACATCTCACGCTTAGGGCAAGCCTGACGGTCTTGAAATCACATATCACGCTTAGGGCAAGCCTGACGGCCTTGAAATCACATACATGTATCACGCTAAGCCTTGAAATCACATCTCACGCTAAGCCTTGAAAGCACATCTCACGCTAAGGGCAAGCCTGACGGTCTTGAAATCACATATCACGCTTAGGGCAAGCCTGACGGTCTTGAAATCACATATCACGCTTTGCGCAAGAAATGACTGTCTTGAAATTTCATATGCCAATTTAACTTCACTTGCAAATAGCCAATTCGTTAAACCTCACAAATTGGCTACTCCTAGCAAGTTGCCAGTTCGTAATACATAACGGATTGGCAACTGGCAGCCAGATGCAAATTCGACTTGTGTCCGTAATTGAGAATAAAAAATGAATTGGCAACTGGCAGCCAAAATATCAACAGTCGCAACACAGGAAAGTTCAATTTTTATCTGGGGGTCATGATGTTAAGTTAACACACTTCGTAGAGGCCCACAACACAATGCTACTTGCAACATATCTAAGAATGGGCTTTGTGGTTATAGACCATCAGATTTTTGAAGTTTTCCCTATATAAATCTGTGCAAACTTAAGTGACCCCCAGGCTAAATATCTAAGCTCTATGCCTTGTGGTTTCAGATACAATGTAATAAGATTTTAATAGAATTTTCTTTTTGTTGACATAACAACCAGAGTTCTGAATAAAATGGAATTATTGATAAATAGAGCTTCATGCAAGGAATAATAGGAAATGCCGTTCGAAGGAAATACAATGTAGTGGACGGACGACGGCCGAGAGATGCCGGACGTTGAGAGGGGCTCAACCAGCTCATCCTTTCATTTTTCTAGCTTGAAAAACAAACAATAGGCCAAAGATCAAGGTCAACCCTTGTCAATTTGCAATCTGCATTCAAAACTGTACACATTGTTCAACTTTCATTGCTTTAGCTACAAAAGAAGAAAGGTCAGTAGGTCAATGTCAGCAAAGTCAAAGTTTAAATCGGCATCTAAAACTGTCCATATATATCATTGCTGGAGCTTAAAAAACAAACAAGTGGGCCATGATGACCCTACATCGCTCACCTGAATACCAGTCCACTTGCCTAATGGGTGTGGTCAATTTTGACCCAAGAGGCATGATTTGAACAAAGTAGGTGGAAGACCACAAGACAATGTTACATACCCGGGGGTCATAATTTGAACAATCTTGGTAGAGGTCCACTAGATAATGCTACATGCCAAATATCTAAGCTTTAGGCCTTGTGGTTTCAGAGAAGATTTTTTAAGTTTTTCCTATTTGTTGCCATAGCAACCAGAGTTCTGCATGGAATGGAATTCTTTGAACAATTTTGACAGAGGTTAATGCAAGTAAAATCCATGCAAAGTTTCATCAACATTGGCCCAGTGGTTTCAGAGGAGATGTCGTTTGAAGGAAATGGTTGACGGACAGACGGACGTACTTACCAGACGGACTTTGTGAGGTTATCCCTTTGATCTTTCTTTGATCTTTTTCAACCCCACAACACAATCATTTAACCCCACAATGCCATTTTTAATCCCATAATGACGGAATGAATTCAAAGAATCTCACAATGCTAAGTTGTACTTAAACCCTAACCCCGTAATGTCTACTAGGCATGTACAGACAGACAGACGGACGGACGGACGGACGGACGGACGGACTGACGGACGGTATAAATGCGCATTTGTTGGGTACTTTCCATTGCCTCCTATTATAAGAAAGTAGCCAACAAGGCACTATATAAAGTATTAAACCTACCCAACATGTGCCCCTTTATTTGTTACCTGACGGAATGAAGGATATAGTACCCAATATATGCCCATATGCGGGCCCGGACAGACGGACGCCGGACGGAATGCAATCCTA
>JAFMSR010002995.1:0-18093 GCA_022818135.1 Saxidomus purpurata | reverse complement strand
AAAGACCTTTCGTCTTTTAATTACTTATATGTCGAATTTATAACCTACACTTATGTCAATACAAATGAAAGTTGATATACATGTGGATGCTATATTCGGCTACAGCTGATAGTATAGATGAAGATACAGTGTAGGACAAAATAATCGCAGATGACATCTGTAAAAATGCCCTAAACTTGATTAATCTATTATATCCACCTGCCTGTGACAGTTTGAGTGATGTACTGAGGCAGTTACATCCTCTAATTCCACACAGCTACAATATTCCTGTATTTCGGAAATTTAAGTCAGATATGGCTTTCGTGTGTCGGGGGCAATAAATAGTCAAACTCAGAAAATGTATCTTAATAGAAAAATATGGATACTTTTCCGGTATGAAATAGTAAAGCTTTATACTGTAATCGTATTCGCGCTACATCTTTAAGATGGATTTCATGTTCCACTTCCATGTGTAATTAGTAAATATATGACGGTTAAAGGTGCAATGTCTACTTCTCATCTATTCCAAACACTGCAAAGTAGTAACGTTTCTTGCAAATTAATGAATAGACTTAAGGGTTATTATCAATTAAAACGTTCGCTTACAAATGAAACAAAAAGTAAATGGTTTTTACACGAACGAGAAATGACTCGTCAAATACCATCCACTTTACCACCTTCCTTCAAAAAGAATATTAGCTCATCTACAATTAGGTATACTATGACAGTTCTTATATGTCACTACCATCAGACATCAAAGTCGAAACGACAAGGCATTTTTGATACTATTTAGATATCGAACTGCATTTATTTATGAGTGTTTTATATTTTTCAACGTAAATATGTAAGGATGTAATCATCACAACCATTTGTCTCGTATTTTAGGTTCAGCTCATGTTTGTCGTTTATACAATAAATTCTCAGAGGTGATATAGTCTTTTCCACATAATTTTAGACAATATTTAGTACGATATGTAAGGAACTATCTCGATTAAGCAACATTTGATTTAAAAATATCACATTGTATGTTATTTGGTTTTTTGACGTGGTATATGGGGAAATATTACCCGCCAAGATTAATATTACCCGAGTTATACACTAGTCAGCACGTTCTAATACATTGACGTTCTGTACGCGAACACACTCACGTGAAGCGTGGGGTACAATGACGGGATATGTGAAGTGTATATTACCGGCTTGCCCGTTAACATTAATATCCATTTACGAGTCATTGACCAATGAAACGGCTGGAAATTTCGTGGAAGGGAAAACTGGTATATAACAAAAAGATTTCGAGTAACATTGCAATATTTGGATTAGTCAAAAATTTCAATCAATGCCTTCGTTAAACAGATTATCAGATAATTATCCTCAGTCGAAGGCGGAAGGATATTGTATTTAGTTAGAATTAATTGAAACTTTGCGGGAATTTATATATGTGAAGAGGAATGATGAACGTGTCACAATTCACCTATTTATAGCAGAGTTATGGCTCTCTGTTACTTTAGAATAGCCATTCTTTTTAGGCAATCTGCCATCCGAAGCATATCCTACTTTGTCGAATTTTATTCAAACTTGACTGGAATGCATATGAAGGGGGATGTCGTCACAATACTTATCCAGAACATAGTTATGGCCCTTTGTTATTTCAAAATAACCATTTTATTTTGCTACCAGAGCCATATCTTGGTAGCGGTTGGTCAGACTTTCTAGAAACTTGTATGAATATATGTTTGGTTAGGCAAATTATGCACGCCAAATACCACAAAAATTGGCAAATTGATGTCTGAGAAATAGCTCTTTGTTATTTTCAAATATTATGCGTTTTATGCAGGTCTTAGTCTTCTTGTTCGTGGTTTATCAGATTTCGTTGAAGCTTGGTAGTAGTGTAAACATGGTCAAATGAGTGCTACTGCTGTTGTGATGCACTTATTTGTTGCAGAGTTATGGCCCTTCGTTATTTACAAATTGCAATGTTATATAAAGGAAATGTTTCACAACAGTTCTCCTTTCGGCAGGGGATACGAATTTTCATTAAAATTGCTTGTTTGTGCTTTATAAGCAGGCATTCCTATCGTAATAGACATTTGAGGTAAGTCGGGAGGCGATAGTGAATGGTAGATTGTGAACATTTTATGTTGAACAACATTTCAAATTAGTGATTAATTGTCGTATTAAAGGTTATTTTTGCAAAGAGCATCATTTCGGAGACACATCATTGCACAGATATTTCATAATTGCGTACATTGTATTTAATTGATTTGAGCGATTTCTTTTCACCTGCAAACAAGAGATGAGCATACTCTAACCGTCTGGGGTAGTAACTGTCTTGGGTGCGCCAAATCAGAGCTGATGCTCCTGCAACATTTCATTTCAAAAATTGCATGTTCGCCCTGATGTCTATAAGGGTTATTCACCTATTCAAACGGTAGCACTTCATTCTCTCTTGACGAGATTTCGTTGCAACTATGCCGCAGTATAAAAGTTATAACAGGATTTCGATTTTGACAGATCTTGTGGAAACAGTAAATCATTGGCAATTTGACGCATAAATCCAAACTGCTGGGCATCATTTTGATACTCAAGGAAGCCACATTTTAGACACAGATATTCGGGGATTGGACAGAAAAAAAAATTGAAACTCATTTATACTCAGAAGTCGATTTCTCTGCAAAATAATAATAGTGTATCAACTGAAAGGGAAAACTGTTGTCTGTGTTAATACACTTATCAGGATAACAAAAGTATAATTGTAATCGAATAACTTTACATAATAATTCATATCAGGATAATTAGATGCTTAGGTTGTGCTTAATACACTTAAAATGTAAAGCTTATACATTTTTCAGAACAAAATGTTTTTATAGCTCTTTGCCCATTATTGATAAAAATATTGTAAAACTGTAAATCAAAACATTTGCAATGCATTTAAACAATACTAAACACTGAATTTGATAAGCATGTCCAGTGCCCTGAAGCCTTAGGACACGGATATGGTACATGGTATGTTATAATCGGAAGACATTTGATGACAGAAGCTGAAATCTCTCAATGATTCTAAAATTTAGTCTAATCATATTTTATTAATATACATATTACAAGGCAATATATATTACAACATTGACTCTTCTCAATGACACACATTTAAAGCTGAGAACATCATATAATACAGCAATATTATAAATCTAGAACCAATATTATGGCATCTAGAATAACTACATTTTGAAGAAAAGTGAAAATGTTTATTTGGAACAAGACATTATAACCAATTCAAACAAATAATAAAACTCTACCGCTAGTGTTCGATATGCACTTATGAGCAATAATGCTGATGTATGACTGTGTCGGTTATTAGCCTGGATTCTCGAGAGTATACTAAAGCAACATTTTTTTACTGGATCATCTAGCCCGATAGTTTTTCTTCTTTGGCATAAGTGGATACTGGTTTATCTCAATTTAGAATCTACACGCTGATGGCACTCCTGCTCATTTGCAGCAATCATTTCTCCTATAGATATTAAATTTTAAACTCGATTAAAAACTATATTTTATTGTCGGGTTTTGGTGACAGTTTGTCACGACAAATTTCCAAACACAATGAGCAAGTATCATCTCGTTCTATAAATGTCGTATTCAGTGTTGCAATTGAGGTATGTAAGTTAATTTAAATATCTTTTTTTTCCCTTCTTTTACTCTGAATGATATCAGCAACATCTAATTTAATTTTATTCATGATATATGTGTGCCAATGGGATACGCTTTAAAATAAGACATAATTACTAAAATTGAATACAAAATAATAATCGTTTTTTCCCGGTTATTTTGAATTATTTAAAGATAAAGTGAACATTAGAGTGCAATGTCAACAATTTAGATTCAAAATATGAAAACTATATCAATGCAACAGGACCTTTCTTCTGTATAGTATTGTTATTACTCCAAGTATTGAACTGACCTTCCCTAATGATGTTTGCTGTACATCAAGAGTATTATATTTTGAGCTGGTTATAATTATTCACTCGTTGTCCCAACGGTACGTACAAATATTGGATAAGAACCAGCAGTAAATGGATTAGAATGAAATCAATTGCACTGGGAAACCAGCTGGGATGTGGGAAAATATATTGCTATTTTCGGTCGTTAAAACAAACAATCATTGACCTTTACAATCAGATAAGAGAAATGTCATTATTTTTTCGATTCTTTTGGCTCTCTGTTTTGTCACATTAATTTGGCAACAGACTAGGTTTGCCAATTGTACGCTGTAATTTTTCTTGAAAATTCTTGACATTTGCTATAAAGTAGACAGTAATTTGTCCATAGACAGATCGGTTACTTAGAAACTGTTTGAATTTCATGGCCTACAGTAATAAACTAGGATGGGTTTTGACTTGAGGATCCATATACCGGATCAATATAAACTACTAAATATTTCGGACACGTCCAAATCAACTCACAGGGGATGAACTTAAGTTATTTACTTGTACTAATGTCTGACAAGTCTCGTTCTATGATGCATGGTGCCTAATTTCTTCCCCCCAAAACAGAAGCACCCTTGTCAAACACTTCATTCTTAGACTGATGATTCGACAAAGATGTTCCTAATATTTAAGTTAACGATCTGTGTTGTCGTATTTCCATAGGCATAAACATGTAACCATAGAAAAAAACAGATGATTGAAATAAAAAATTCAAATTAATTGCAGGAAGTTTTTTTCACAACATCGTGCATCATTCTTCCTGAAATTAGCCGATTCTGATTAATAAATGTGGATATTATACAGACAGTCAAGGAAGTTCAAAGAACGAATTCAGTTGCATAAATATTGTATAGAGTTACGATGAGGCGGAATATTCTGAGATTATTCGTAACAGGTGTTGTTACAGTAGTCTGGCTGGGAATTAATGATGTGTTTTGTCAAAGTTATGTGCCAGAAGGAATTATCGTTCCAGTTGGTAAGATTTTTTTCTTAAGTAGGAAATAGCATAAGAGATGAACAAAGGTGTTTGAACGTACATTAGGTTAAAAGACAGCAATGTTGTATTCCCATAACTTTGCTGAAGATATTCAAGTAAAAGTGATATAATTAATACTGAATACATGTGGTTGTTGCATTTCCGTTGTTAGTTAAGTTTCCCACTTCATTGTATCAAAGCTTTTTTACTTTCATTTGACACCTCTTCAATCATATCATTCTCTTAACATGGTAATGATGAATTCGTTTACTTTTTAGAGGCTGACATAATTTTTTTTACTTTGCCAATAACTTGCGTATTGTAGCCTACTTTAGTGTGATAGGTATGTCTAAATTTTTCTTAATTATATGTTTATCAGATAATAGAACCCTAAATATTCATATGTAGAATTAATGTAACAATTAGTTTAGTGAACAGGGTTTTATCACTATCAAAAACTGAAACAGAAAGACCTTTCGTCTTTTAATTACTTATATGTCGAATTTATAACCTACACTTATGTCAATACAAATGAAAGTTGATATACATGTGGATGCTATATTCGGCTACAGCTGATAGTATAGATGAAGATACAGTGTAGGACAAAATAATCGCAGATGACATCTGTAAAAATGCCCTAAACTTGATTAATCTATTATATCCACCTGCCTGTGACAGTTTGAGTGATGTACTGAGGCAGTTACATCCTCTAATTCCACACAGCTACAATATTCCTGTATTTCGGAAATTTAAGTCAGATATGGCTTTCGTGTGTCGGGGGCAATAAATAGTCAAACTCAGAAAATGTATCTTAATAGAAAAATATGGATACTTTTCCGGTATGAAATAGTAAAGCTTTATACTGTAATCGTATTCGCGCTACATCTTTAAGATGGATTTCATGTTCCACTTCCATGTGTAATTAGTAAATATATGACGGTTAAAGGTGCAATGTCTACTTCTCATCTATTCCAAACACTGCAAAGTAGTAACGTTTCTTGCAAATTAATGAATAGACTTAAGGGTTATTATCAATTAAAACGTTCGCTTACAAATGAAACAAAAAGTAAATGGTTTTTACACGAACGAGAAATGACTCGTCAAATACCATCCACTTTACCACCTTCCTTCAAAAAGAATATTAGCTCATCTACAATTAGGTATACTATGACAGTTCTTATATGTCACTACCATCAGACATCAAAGTCGAAACGACAAGGCATTTTTGATACTATTTAGATATCGAACTGCATTTATTTATGAGTGTTTTATATTTTTCAACGTAAATATGTAAGGATGTAATCATCACAACCATTTGTCTCGTATTTTAGGTTCAGCTCATGTTTGTCGTTTATACAATAAATTCTCAGAGGTGATATAGTCTTTTCCACATAATTTTAGACAATATTTAGTACGATATGTAAGGAACTATCTCGATTAAGCAACATTTGATTTAAAAATATCACATTGTATGTTATTTGGTTTTTTGACGTGGTATATGGGGAAATATTACCCGCCAAGATTAATATTACCCGAGTTATACACTAGTCAGCACGTTCTAATACATTGACGTTCTGTACGCGAACACACTCACGTGAAGCGTGGGGTACAATGACGGGATATGTGAAGTGTATATTACCGGCTTGCCCGTTAACATTAATATCCATTTACGAGTCATTGACCAATGAAACGGCTGGAAATTTCGTGGAAGGGAAAACTGGTATATAACAAAAAGATTTCGAGTAACATTGCAATATTTGGATTAGTCAAAAATTTCAATCAATGCCTTCGTTAAACAGATTATCAGATAATTATCCTCAGTCGAAGGCGGAAGGATATTGTATTTAGTTAGAATTAATTGAAACTTTGCGGGAATTTATATATGTGAAGAGGAATGATGAACGTGTCACAATTCACCTATTTATAGCAGAGTTATGGCTCTCTGTTACTTTAGAATAGCCATTCTTTTTAGGCAATCTGCCATCCGAAGCATATCCTACTTTGTCGAATTTTATTCAAACTTGACTGGAATGCATATGAAGGGGGGATGTCGTCACAATACTTATCCAGAACATAGTTATGGCCCTTTGTTATTTCAAAATAACCATTTTATTTTGCTACCAGAGCCATATCTTGGTAGCGGTTGGTCAGACTTTCTAGAAACTTGTATGAATATATGTTTGGTTAGGCAAATTATGCACGCCAAATACCACAAAAATTGGCAAATTGATGTCTGAGAAATAGCTCTTTGTTATTTTCAAATATTATGCGTTTTATGCAGGTCTTAGTCTTCTTGTTCGTGGTTTATCAGATTTCGTTGAAGCTTGGTAGTAGTGTAAACATGGTCAAATGAGTGCTACTGCTGTTGTGATGCACTTATTTGTTGCAGAGTTATGGCCCTTCGTTATTTACAAATTGCAATGTTATATAAAGGAAATGTTTCACAACAGTTCTCCTTTCGGCAGGGGATACGAATTTTCATTAAAATTGCTTGTTTGTGCTTTATAAGCAGGCATTCCTATCGTAATAGACATTTGAGGTAAGTCGGGAGGCGATAGTGAATGGTAGATTGTGAACATTTTATGTTGAACAACATTTCAAATTAGTGATTAATTGTCGTATTAAAGGTTATTTTTGCAAAGAGCATCATTTCGGAGACACATCATTGCACAGATATTTCATAATTGCGTACATTGTATTTAATTGATTTGAGCGATTTCTTTTCACCTGCAAACAAGAGATGAGCATACTCTAACCGTCTGGGGTAGTAACTGTCTTGGGTGCGCCAAATCAGAGCTGATGCTCCTGCAACATTTCATTTCAAAAATTGCATGTTCGCCCTGATGTCTATAAGGGTTATTCACCTATTCAAACGGTAGCACTTCATTCTCTCTTGACGAGATTTCGTTGCAACTATGCCGCAGTATAAAAGTTATAACAGGATTTCGATTTTGACAGATCTTGTGGAAACAGTAAATCATTGGCAATTTGACGCATAAATCCAAACTGCTGGGCATCATTTTGATACTCAAGGAAGCCACATTTTAGACACAGATATTCGGGGATTGGACAGAAAAAAAAATTGAAACTCATTTATACTCAGAAGTCGATTTCTCTGCAAAATAATAATAGTGTATCAACTGAAAGGGAAAACTGTTGTCTGTGTTAATACACTTATCAGGATAACAAAAGTATAATTGTAATCGAATAACTTTACATAATAATTCATATCAGGATAATTAGATGCTTAGGTTGTGCTTAATACACTTAAAATGTAAAGCTTATACATTTTTCAGAACAAAATGTTTTTATAGCTCTTTGCCCATTATTGATAAAAATATTGTAAAACTGTAAATCAAAACATTTGCAATGCATTTAAACAATACTAAACACTGAATTTGATAAGCATGTCCAGTGCCCTGAAGCCTTAGGACACGGATATGGTACATGGTATGTTATAATCGGAAGACATTTGATGACAGAAGCTGAAATCTCTCAATGATTCTAAAATTTAGTCTAATCATATTTTATTAATATACATATTACAAGGCAATATATATTACAACATTGACTCTTCTCAATGACACACATTTAAAGCTGAGAACATCATATAATACAGCAATATTATAAATCTAGAACCAATATTATGGCATCTAGAATAACTACATTTTGAAGAAAAGTGAAAATGTTTATTTGGAACAAGACATTATAACCAATTCAAACAAATAATAAAACTCTACCGCTAGTGTTCGATATGCACTTATGAGCAATAATGCTGATGTATGACTGTGTCGGTTATTAGCCTGGATTCTCGAGAGTATACTAAAGCAACATTTTTTTACTGGATCATCTAGCCCGATAGTTTTTCTTCTTTGGCATAAGTGGATACTGGTTTATCTCAATTTAGAATCTACACGCTGATGGCACTCCTGCTCATTTGCAGCAATCATTTCTCCTATAGATATTAAATTTTAAACTCGATTAAAAACTATATTTTATTGTCGGGTTTTGGTGACAGTTTGTCACGACAAATTTCCAAACACAATGAGCAAGTATCATCTCGTTCTATAAATGTCGTATTCAGTGTTGCAATTGAGGTATGTAAGTTAATTTAAATATCTTTTTTTCCCTTCTTTTACTCTGAATGATATCAGCAACATCTAATTTAATTTTATTCATGATATATGTGTGCCAATGGGATACGCTTTAAAATAAGACATAATTACTAAAATTGAATACAAAATAATAATCGTTTTTTCCCGGTTATTTTGAATTATTTAAAGATAAAGTGAACATTAGAGTGCAATGTCAACAATTTAGATTCAAAATATGAAAACTATATCAATGCAACAGGACCTTTCTTCTGTATAGTATTGTTATTACTCCAAGTATTGAACTGACCTTCCCTAATGATGTTTGCTGTACATCAAGAGTATTATATTTTGAGCTGGTTATAATTATTCACTCGTTGTCCCAACGGTACGTACAAATATTGGATAAGAACCAGCAGTAAATGGATTAGAATGAAATCAATTGCACTGGGAAACCAGCTGGGATGTGGGAAAATATATTGCTATTTTCGGTCGTTAAAACAAACAATCATTGACCTTTACAATCAGATAAGAGAAATGTCATTATTTTTTCGATTCTTTTGGCTCTCTGTTTTGTCACATTAATTTGGCAACAGACTAGGTTTGCCAATTGTACGCTGTAATTTTTCTTGAAAATTCTTGACATTTGCTATAAAGTAGACAGTAATTTGTCCATAGACAGATCGGTTACTTAGAAACTGTTTGAATTTCATGGCCTACAGTAATAAACTAGGATGGGTTTTGACTTGAGGATCCATATACCGGATCAATATAAACTACTAAATATTTCGGACACGTCCAAATCAACTCACAGGGGATGAACTTAAGTTATTTACTTGTACTAATGTCTGACAAGTCTCGTTCTATGATGCATGGTGCCTAATTTCTTCCCCCAAAACAGAAGCACCCTTGTCAAACACTTCATTCTTAGACTGATGATTCGACAAAGATGTTCCTAATATTTAAGTTAACGATCTGTGTTGTCGTATTTCCATAGGCATAAACATGTAACCATAGAAAAAAACAGATGATTGAAATAAAAAATTCAAATTAATTGCAGGAAGTTTTTTTCACAACATCGTGCATCATTCTTCCTGAAATTAGCCGATTCTGATTAATAAATGTGGATATTATACAGACAG
This sequence comes from Saxidomus purpurata, assembly GCA_022818135.1. Lineage (NCBI taxonomy): Eukaryota > Metazoa > Mollusca > Bivalvia > Venerida > Veneridae > Saxidomus > Saxidomus purpurata. Next base: position 7,925 of record JAFMSR010002995.1, on the reverse strand, counting down.
TCAAGGAAGTTCAAAGAACGAATTCAGTTGCATAAATATTGTATAGAGTTACGATGAGGCGGAATATTCTGAGATTATTCGTAACAGGTGTTGTTACAGTAGTCTGGCTGGGAATTAATGATGTGTTTTGTCAAAGTTATGTGCCAGAAGGAATTATCGTTCCAGTTGGTAAGATTTTTTTCTTAAGTAGGAAATAGCATAAGAGATGAACAAAGGTGTTTGAACGTACATTAGGTTAAAAGACAGCAATGTTGTATTCCCATAACTTTGCTGAAGATATTCAAGTAAAAGTGATATAATTAATACTGAATACATGTGGTTGTTGCATTTCCGTTGTTAGTTAAGTTTCCCACTTCATTGTATCAAAGCTTTTTTACTTTCATTTGACACCTCTTCAATCATATCATTCTCTTAACATGGTAATGATGAATTCGTTTACTTTTTAGAGGCTGACATAATTTTTTTTACTTTGCCAATAACTTGCGTATTGTAGCCTACTTTAGTGTGATAGGTATGTCTAAATTTTTCTTAATTATATGTTTATCAGATAATAGAACCCTAAATATTCATATGTAGAATTAATGTAACAATTAGTTTAGTGAACAGGGTTTTATCACTATCAAAAACTGAAACAGAAAGACCTTTCGTCTTTTAATTACTTATATGTCGAATTTATAACCTACACTTATGTCAATACAAATGAAAGTTGATATACATGTGGATGCTATATTCGGCTACAGCTGATAGTATAGATGAAGATACAGTGTAGGACAAAATAATCGCAGATGACATCTGTAAAAATGCCCTAAACTTGATTAATCTATTATATCCACCTGCCTGTGACAGTTTGAGTGATGTACTGAGGCAGTTACATCCTCTAATTCCACACAGCTACAATATTCCTGTATTTCGGAAATTTAAGTCAGATATGGCTTTCGTGTGTCGGGGGGCAATAAATAGTCAAACTCAGAAAATGTATCTTAATAGAAAAATATGGATACTTTTCCGGTATGAAATAGTAAAGCTTTATACTGTAATCGTATTCGCGCTACATCTTTAAGATGGATTTCATGTTCCACTTCCATGTGTAATTAGTAAATATATGACGGTTAAAGGTGCAATGTCTACTTCTCATCTATTCCAAACACTGCAAAGTAGTAACGTTTCTTGCAAATTAATGAATAGACTTAAGGGTTATTATCAATTAAAACGTTCGCTTACAAATGAAACAAAAAGTAAATGGTTTTTACACGAACGAGAAATGACTCGTCAAATACCATCCACTTTACCACCTTCCTTCAAAAAGAATATTAGCTCATCTACAATTAGGTATACTATGACAGTTCTTATATGTCACTACCATCAGACATCAAAGTCGAAACGACAAGGCATTTTTGATACTATTTAGATATCGAACTGCATTTATTTATGAGTGTTTTATATTTTTCAACGTAAATATGTAAGGATGTAATCATCACAACCATTTGTCTCGTATTTTAGGTTCAGCTCATGTTTGTCGTTTATACAATAAATTCTCAGAGGTGATATAGTCTTTTCCACATAATTTTAGACAATATTTAGTACGATATGTAAGGAACTATCTCGATTAAGCAACATTTGATTTAAAAATATCACATTGTATGTTATTTGGTTTTTTGACGTGGTATATGGGGAAATATTACCCGCCAAGATTAATATTACCCGAGTTATACACTAGTCAGCACGTTCTAATACATTGACGTTCTGTACGCGAACACACTCACGTGAAGCGTGGGGTACAATGACGGGATATGTGAAGTGTATATTACCGGCTTGCCCGTTAACATTAATATCCATTTACGAGTCATTGACCAATGAAACGGCTGGAAATTTCGTGGAAGGGAAAACTGGTATATAACAAAAAGATTTCGAGTAACATTGCAATATTTGGATTAGTCAAAAATTTCAATCAATGCCTTCGTTAAACAGATTATCAGATAATTATCCTCAGTCGAAGGCGGAAGGATATTGTATTTAGTTAGAATTAATTGAAACTTTGCGGGAATTTATATATGTGAAGAGGAATGATGAACGTGTCACAATTCACCTATTTATAGCAGAGTTATGGCTCTCTGTTACTTTAGAATAGCCATTCTTTTTAGGCAATCTGCCATCCGAAGCATATCCTACTTTGTCGAATTTTATTCAAACTTGACTGGAATGCATATGAAGGGGGATGTCGTCACAATACTTATCCAGAACATAGTTATGGCCCTTTGTTATTTCAAAATAACCATTTTATTTTGCTACCAGAGCCATATCTTGGTAGCGGTTGGTCAGACTTTCTAGAAACTTGTATGAATATATGTTTGGTTAGGCAAATTATGCACGCCAAATACCACAAAAATTGGCAAATTGATGTCTGAGAAATAGCTCTTTGTTATTTTCAAATATTATGCGTTTTATGCAGGTCTTAGTCTTCTTGTTCGTGGTTTATCAGATTTCGTTGAAGCTTGGTAGTAGTGTAAACATGGTCAAATGAGTGCTACTGCTGTTGTGATGCACTTATTTGTTGCAGAGTTATGGCCCTTCGTTATTTACAAATTGCAATGTTATATAAAGGAAATGTTTCACAACAGTTCTCCTTTCGGCAGGGGATACGAATTTTCATTAAAATTGCTTGTTTGTGCTTTATAAGCAGGCATTCCTATCGTAATAGACATTTGAGGTAAGTCGGGAGGCGATAGTGAATGGTAGATTGTGAACATTTTATGTTGAACAACATTTCAAATTAGTGATTAATTGTCGTATTAAAGGTTATTTTTGCAAAGAGCATCATTTCGGAGACACATCATTGCACAGATATTTCATAATTGCGTACATTGTATTTAATTGATTTGAGCGATTTCTTTTCACCTGCAAACAAGAGATGAGCATACTCTAACCGTCTGGGGTAGTAACTGTCTTGGGTGCGCCAAATCAGAGCTGATGCTCCTGCAACATTTCATTTCAAAAATTGCATGTTCGCCCTGATGTCTATAAGGGTTATTCACCTATTCAAACGGTAGCACTTCATTCTCTCTTGACGAGATTTCGTTGCAACTATGCCGCAGTATAAAAGTTATAACAGGATTTCGATTTTGACAGATCTTGTGGAAACAGTAAATCATTGGCAATTTGACGCATAAATCCAAACTGCTGGGCATCATTTTGATACTCAAGGAAGCCACATTTTAGACACAGATATTCGGGGATTGGACAGAAAAAAAAATTGAAACTCATTTATACTCAGAAGTCGATTTCTCTGCAAAATAATAATAGTGTATCAACTGAAAGGGAAAACTGTTGTCTGTGTTAATACACTTATCAGGATAACAAAAGTATAATTGTAATCGAATAACTTTACATAATAATTCATATCAGGATAATTAGATGCTTAGGTTGTGCTTAATACACTTAAAATGTAAAGCTTATACATTTTTCAGAACAAAATGTTTTTATAGCTCTTTGCCCATTATTGATAAAAATATTGTAAAACTGTAAATCAAAACATTTGCAATGCATTTAAACAATACTAAACACTGAATTTGATAAGCATGTCCAGTGCCCTGAAGCCTTAGGACACGGATATGGTACATGGTATGTTATAATCGGAAGACATTTGATGACAGAAGCTGAAATCTCTCAATGATTCTAAAATTTAGTCTAATCATATTTTATTAATATACATATTACAAGGCAATATATATTACAACATTGACTCTTCTCAATGACACACATTTAAAGCTGAGAACATCATATAATACAGCAATATTATAAATCTAGAACCAATATTATGGCATCTAGAATAACTACATTTTGAAGAAAAGTGAAAATGTTTATTTGGAACAAGACATTATAACCAATTCAAACAAATAATAAAACTCTACCGCTAGTGTTCGATATGCACTTATGAGCAATAATGCTGATGTATGACTGTGTCGGTTATTAGCCTGGATTCTCGAGAGTATACTAAAGCAACATTTTTTTACTGGATCATCTAGCCCGATAGTTTTTCTTCTTTGGCATAAGTGGATACTGGTTTATCTCAATTTAGAATCTACACGCTGATGGCACTCCTGCTCATTTGCAGCAATCATTTCTCCTATAGATATTAAATTTTAAACTCGATTAAAAACTATATTTTATTGTCGGGTTTTGGTGACAGTTTGTCACGACAAATTTCCAAACACAATGAGCAAGTATCATCTCGTTCTATAAATGTCGTATTCAGTGTTGCAATTGAGGTATGTAAGTTAATTTAAATATCTTTTTTTTCCCTTCTTTTACTCTGAATGATATCAGCAACATCTAATTTAATTTTATTCATGATATATGTGTGCCAATGGGATACGCTTTAAAATAAGACATAATTACTAAAATTGAATACAAAATAATAATCGTTTTTTCCCGGTTATTTTGAATTATTTAAAGATAAAGTGAACATTAGAGTGCAATGTCAACAATTTAGATTCAAAATATGAAAACTATATCAATGCAACAGGACCTTTCTTCTGTATAGTATTGTTATTACTCCAAGTATTGAACTGACCTTCCCTAATGATGTTTGCTGTACATCAAGAGTATTATATTTTGAGCTGGTTATAATTATTCACTCGTTGTCCCAACGGTACGTACAAATATTGGATAAGAACCAGCAGTAAATGGATTAGAATGAAATCAATTGCACTGGGAAACCAGCTGGGATGTGGGAAAATATATTGCTATTTTCGGTCGTTAAAACAAACAATCATTGACCTTTACAATCAGATAAGAGAAATGTCATTATTTTTTCGATTCTTTTGGCTCTCTGTTTTGTCACATTAATTTGGCAACAGACTAGGTTTGCCAATTGTACGCTGTAATTTTTCTTGAAAATTCTTGACATTTGCTATAAAGTAGACAGTAATTTGTCCATAGACAGATCGGTTACTTAGAAACTGTTTGAATTTCATGGCCTACAGTAATAAACTAGGATGGGTTTTGACTTGAGGATCCATATACCGGATCAATATAAACTACTAAATATTTCGGACACGTCCAAATCAACTCACAGGGGATGAACTTAAGTTATTTACTTGTACTAATGTCTGACAAGTCTCGTTCTATGATGCATGGTGCCTAATTTCTTCCCCCAAAACAGAAGCACCCTTGTCAAACACTTCATTCTTAGACTGATGATTCGACAAAGATGTTCCTAATATTTAAGTTAACGATCTGTGTTGTCGTATTTCCATAGGCATAAACATGTAACCATAGAAAAAAACAGATGATTGAAATAAAAAATTCAAATTAATTGCAGGAAGTTTTTTTCACAACATCGTGCATCATTCTTCCTGAAATTAGCCGATTCTGATTAATAAATGTGGATATTATACAGACAGTCAAGGAAGTTCAAAGAACGAATTCAGTTGCATAAATATTGTATAGAGTTACGATGAGGCGGAATATTCTGAGATTATTCGTAACAGGTGTTGTTACAGTAGTCTGGCTGGGAATTAATGATGTGTTTTGTCAAAGTTATGTGCCAGAAGGAATTATCGTTCCAGTTGGTAAGATTTTTTTCTTAAGTAGGAAATAGCATAAGAGATGAACAAAGGTGTTTGAACGTACATTAGGTTAAAAGACAGCAATGTTGTATTCCCATAACTTTGCTGAAGATATTCAAGTAAAAGTGATATAATTAATACTGAATACATGTGGTTGTTGCATTTCCGTTGTTAGTTAAGTTTCCCACTTCATTGTATCAAAGCTTTTTTACTTTCATTTGACACCTCTTCAATCATATCATTCTCTTAACATGGTAATGATGAATTCGTTTACTTTTAGAGGCTGACATAATTTTTTTTACTTTGCCAATAACTTGCGTATTGTAGCCTACTTTAGTGTGATAGGTATGTCTAAATTTTTCTTAATTATATGTTTATCAGATAATAGAACCCTAAATATTCATATGTAGAATTAATGTAACAATTAGTTTAGTGAACAGGGTTTTATCACTATCAAAAACTGAAACAGAAAGACCTTTCGTCTTTTAATTACTTATATGTCGAATTTATAACCTACACTTATGTCAATACAAATGAAAGTTGATATACATGTGGATGCTATATTCGGCTACAGCTGATAGTATAGATGAAGATACAGTGTAGGACAAAATAATCGCAGATGACATCTGTAAAAATGCCCTAAACTTGATTAATCTATTATATCCACCTGCCTGTGACAGTTTGAGTGATGTACTGAGGCAGTTACATCCTCTAATTCCACACAGCTACAATATTCCTGTATTTCGGAAATTTAAGTCAGATATGGCTTTCGTGTGTCGGGGGCAATAAATAGTCAAACTCAGAAAATGTATCTTAATAGAAAAATATGGATACTTTTCCGGTATGAAATAGTAAAGCTTTATACTGTAATCGTATTCGCGCTACATCTTTAAGATGGATTTCATGTTCCACTTCCATGTGTAATTAGTAAATATATGACGGTTAAAGGTGCAATGTCTACTTCTCATCTATTCCAAACACTGCAAAGTAGTAACGTTTCTTGCAAATTAATGAATAGACTTAAGGGTTATTATCAATTAAAACGTTCGCTTACAAATGAAACAAAAAGTAAATGGTTTTTACACGAACGAGAAATGACTCGTCAAATACCATCCACTTTACCACCTTCCTTCAAAAAGAATATTAGCTCATCTACAATTAGGTATACTATGACAGTTCTTATATGTCACTACCATCAGACATCAAAGTCGAAACGACAAGGCATTTTTGATACTATTTAGATATCGAACTGCATTTATTTATGAGTGTTTTATATTTTTCAACGTAAATATGTAAGGATGTAATCATCACAACCATTTGTCTCGTATTTTAGGTTCAGCTCATGTTTGTCGTTTATACAATAAATTCTCAGAGGTGATATAGTCTTTTCCACATAATTTTAGACAATATTTAGTACGATATGTAAGGAACTATCTCGATTAAGCAACATTTGATTTAAAAATATCACATTGTATGTTATTTGGTTTTTTGACGTGGTATATGGGGAAATATTACCCGCCAAGATTAATATTACCCGAGTTATACACTAGTCAGCACGTTCTAATACATTGACGTTCTGTACGCGAACACACTCACGTGAAGCGTGGGGTACAATGACGGGATATGTGAAGTGTATATTACCGGCTTGCCCGTTAACATTAATATCCATTTACGAGTCATTGACCAATGAAACGGCTGGAAATTTCGTGGAAGGGAAAACTGGTATATAACAAAAAGATTTCGAGTAACATTGCAATATTTGGATTAGTCAAAAATTTCAATCAATGCCTTCGTTAAACAGATTATCAGATAATTATCCTCAGTCGAAGGCGGAAGGATATTGTATTTAGTTAGAATTAATTGAAACTTTGCGGGAATTTATATATGTGAAGAGGAATGATGAACGTGTCACAATTCACCTATTTATAGCAGAGTTATGGCTCTCTGTTACTTTAGAATAGCCATTCTTTTTAGGCAATCTGCCATCCGAAGCATATCCTACTTTGTCGAATTTTATTCAAACTTGACTGGAATGCATATGAAGGGGGATGTCGTCACAATACTTATCCAGAACATAGTTATGGCCCTTTGTTATTTCAAAATAACCATTTTATTTTGCTACCAGAGCCATATCTTGGTAGCGGTTGGTCAGACTTTCTAGAAACTTGTATGAATATATGTTTGGTTAGGCAAATTATGCACGCCAAATACCACAAAAATTGGCAAATTGATGTCTGAGAAATAGCTCTTTGTTATTTTCAAATATTATGCGTTTTATGCAGGTCTTAGTCTTCTTGTTCGTGGTTTATCAGATTTCGTTGAAGCTTGGTAGTAGTGTAAACATGGTCAAATGAGTGC
>JAFMSR010002994.1:0-18125 GCA_022818135.1 Saxidomus purpurata | reverse complement strand
TAATATCATATGTAATAATATCATATGACCAAGACGATGCAGACTATGTATCGGTCCGAAATAAAAAAAAGGTTCTGCTTTCTTAATGATTCCTGTCATTGTATAGCAAAGTAATTGGAATATTTTCATGTTCTGTGTTTATTTTAAAATGAGGAGAGACAAGATGACATAATCACGTGAGTTTTTACGGTAAGAGATTCTTTTATAACTGCAATTGTTCTAAAACGTCTGTGAAAATGGTTGGTGAAACACGAGTTGGAACTGTTTCGTTGTATCTGAAATTGGAGTCTAAATCGTTGTATTGTTGAAAAGGTAGATTTTTCCCCATAGAAATACCAGATCGGTAATGTACGAGTATAATCTTACGAGATTTGACTAAAAGTAACATGCCAGGGCATTTGTTTTATCCTAAACACCTTAACTTCGCTCATTTTGTGCAAAATCCATGTATTTTGGTCTGTTTTCGCACTGTTTACCGTTGAATCCTCTGCATTCAACTTGCATTACTTTCACACGCACGGATGTCTGAAAAAGCCGACAAGCTACGGTCATGCAGGACAGGTGTGGGCATTCCGTAAGAGTATTCATTTCATCAGAATTTGCGAATAACTATAAAAATACACTAATCTGTTATACTCACGTGCGTTTTGTTTACGAAATCCGCCATGTTTTATTGGAGTTGGTTCGTTACGTTAGTTGGAGCATTATCGTTAAGTGGGAGCCAGTGCGTTTTGCCGATACAGTGTGGTATTTGTTTATTACAGAACTGAATAAAAATTTTAACTGAATAGCAAATTGTGTAGGTAAAAAGCAGGGAATCCGTATGGTCAATGCTAATAGCTAATTCAGAAATACAGTCAAACCTGTGGTGATGGAATACATAACAAGAGCTGTCACATGACAGCACACTTGACTATTCGAAAGGTTGTTGGTAGAATGGGTTTTTTGTCTAAGAACAGGAGTATTGTGTAATTGTCTGTAAGAATTAAGGTCAAAGATATGAAACTTGTTCAAAGACCTTCGTAAATGTACATAACATTCAAAGCCTTACTCTGGATTCTGTAAGCCAACTGGAGGGAGAAGGAGGGGATAATTTCAAAGAAATACATAACCTGGTAAATTTGATCATGAATCACTTTGTAACTTTTCAAAATTGATATGTATTGAATTAAAAAAGCATGACCGCTGCATGCTTAATTATTCATGATATTTCAAAAGAAAGCCATTTCGAGTATTTCCATGTTAGTCTGGTAAAAACTGTGACAAAATTCTAAGCTAAAAGGGGCATAAATATGTCAAAAATCAAAAACAATGGTGAAGATGTTGACAGCAAACATACATTTTAAGTTTTAAGTCCATAAAAAAAAATAAAGTTAAAAAGGGGCATAAATCTGTCAAAAATAAAAACAGAGTTATGGGGATTGTTTGCTCAGCTGATGATGTTGATGGTAGACACATACTTTGAGTTTTAAGTCAATACCTTTGATAGTATTCAAAATATTTAAATTTATAAAAATCTTTAACAAAAAAAATTCTAAGTTAAAGAGGGGCATAAATCTGTCAAAAATCAAAACAGAGTTATGAGGATTGTTTCCTCATGTGCAGATGTTGATGGTAAAGATATATTTTGAGTTTCAAGTGAATACCTTTGATAATATGCAAGATATTTGAATTTATAAAAAACTTAACAAAAATTCTAAGTTAAAAAGGGGCATAAATCTGTCAAAAATCAAAATTATGTGGATTGTTTCCTCATGTGTAGATGTTGATGGTAAAGATATATTTTGAGTTTCAAGTCAATACCTTTGATAATATACAAGATATTTGAATTTATAAAAAACTGTAACCAAAAATTCTAAGTTAATAAGGAGCATAAATCTGTCAAAAATCAAAACAGAGTTATGTGGATTGTTTGCTCAGGTGAAGGTGTTGATGGTAAAGATATATTTTGAGTTTCAAGTCAATACCTTTGATAATATGCAAGATATTTGAATTTATAAAAAACTTTCACCAAAAATTCTAAGTTAAAAAGGGGCATAAATCTGTCAAAAATCAAAACAGGGTTATTGTGATTGTTTGCTCAGGTGTAGATGTTGATAGTAAACATATAGTTTCAGTTTCAAGTCAATACCTTTGATAGTATTCAAGATATTTGACTTTATTAAAAACTTTAACCAACATAGATGCCGACGCCGACGCTGGGGCGAGTGCAATAGCCTCCTTATTCTTCGAATAGTCAAGCTAAAAACTAATGCTAATTGACAGTTTGTCTAAATGTACAATATAAATGTTATGTGTTATTTTCTATGTGTTTATTATGTAACGTCGTGCGCCACAATATGAAGTCATTTTTACGGCATACATAATAAATCCCTTGTTGTTTACGGCATAATAAATCATAATTTTTCGACACTTTGTATATAGAGACAAAATTGTGAGTCATGTTAGAATGATAATTTGTATAACATCTGTTTTTAGAGTACAGAGGTATCTGGCATTCCAGCCTCAGCTGTAGAGACAATCAGAAACCATCGGGAGTACAAGAGGAAACTAGCCGAGAAAATGCCAACAATGAAATATGACCGTGTATGTATTTTTGTCTCCTTTTAGAATTTTGTTTGAAAATGGTTTGACCATCCTATTTTCAAAATACTCTTTTGTTTTTTAGCTCACCTGAGCTGTAGGCTCAGGGTGAGCTATTAGGATCGATGAATGTCCGTCGTCCGTCGTCTGTCCACACTTAGTTCGTTAACACTCTAGTGGTCACATTTTTGCCTCAGTTGTCACGAAACTTTGTCAGGATGTTTGTCCCAGTAATTACTCGGACGAGTTCGAATATGGGTCATCTCGGATGAAAAACTAGGTCACATGACCCAAAAATAGAAAACTCTTGTTAAGGCTCTAGAGGTAACATTTTCAGACCCAAATATCCTGGCAATTTGTCAGAAAGGTTGTTTGGTTGATTTCTAGCTCAAGTTTTAATATGGGTCACCTGGGGTCAAAAACTAGGTCACACAGCCCAAATATGGGAAAACTGTGTTAACACTCTAGAGGTAACATTTTCAGCCCAAATATCCTGGAAATTTGTCAGAAAGGTTGTTAAGATGATTTCTAGCTCAAGTTCGAATATGGGTCATCTGGGGTCAAAAACTAGGTCACACAGCCTGAATATGGAAAAACCATGTTAACACTCTAGATGTTACATTATCAGCCCAAATATCCTTGAAATTTGTCAGAAAGGTTATTTTGATGATTTCTAGCTCAAGTTCGAATATGGGTCATCTGGGGTCAAAAACTAGGTCACAGAGCCCAAATATGGAAAAACCTTGTTAACACACTCTAGAGGTTACATTTTCAGCCCAAATATCCTGGAAATTTGTCAGAAAGGTTGTTTCGATGATTTCTAGCTCAAGTTTCAATATGGGTCATCTGGGGTCAAAAACTAGGTCACAGAGCCCAAATATGGAAAAGCCTTGTTAATACTCTAGAGGTTACATTTTCAGCCCAAATATCTTGGAAATTTGTCAGAAAGGTTGTTTCTATGATTTCTAGCTCAAGTTCGAATATGGGTCATCTTGGGTCAAAAACTAGGTCACAGAGCCCAAATTTAAAAGCAGTTGTACTCGGGTGAGCGATAAAGTGGCCCTCTTGTTTAAACTGTTTATTTTCATACGTCCACCACAGGAATGTAGTAGAGAGGTTCACGTTAATCACTTAATCACTGCCATGTCGGTATCCCTCACTGAGTTATATATCCTGCATTTCAAACTTTGTATGTGTGTTCATTATGTTACTTATGATGCTCAAATTGCAGCATTAAATTAGCATAAGAATTACCTATTATTTCAAAAGTAATGCATTAGCTTAAGCATTGACTCGAGCAATTTGAAATTTAAATTCAGAACTCGGTTTCATTACTTCTGAGTTTAACATATTTACAGAATAAACAAGATACAGGAAGCCAGAAAACTTCAAAATAGAAAAATATAATACAACACTATCAAGCACACGTCTCTTGTTTAATTGCTTTGTCCTTTGGAAGAGGTCAAACAGATTCTTATTTTATTAAAGACAAAGATAACAAAATTCAGAAAATAAGCAAGTCACAAGCCAACGGGATTTGGGAGTTGTAATTTACAGTGAACTAAAGTTCTCAATGCATGTTAGCAATAAAGTAAAAAAAGCCAACCAAATTTTAGGCTTAATAAGCAAAACCTTTTCATATCTGTCCAAAGAAATGTTTTTGCAGCTTTTTAAGGTATTAGTAAGACCACATCTTTAGTATGCCTCCCCAATCTGGTCATCAAAGGCTAAAAAAGTACCAAATAGCCCTAAAGAATGTCCAGCGTAGAGCCTCAAGAATGGTCCAGGGGTTAAACCACTTGCCATACTCAGAACAGGGCTTCCACTAAGTTTCAAATTAAGGAAGTCCTGACTCCAAGGCAACTGGATTTGGAAGTCCCTGTGAAAATTTTATGGAGTCCCCAGTACGCGAACCTATTGGACAACGTGGGACATCATCATTTCATCATCATCAAGCACCATCATCATCATCATCATCATCATCAAATACCTTACTTAATGTTAAAAAAATGAAAATGAAGAACCTGTCTGTAAAATAAACTTTTATTTTGACCAAAGATCTGAATTATTCAATGCATAAGATAACAGTTTAAGTACTTAATACAAACATTTACAAAGCAACATTATCATTATAATTTTTATTGTAGTTTATTTGGCCATATTCCTCTCCAAAATTAATATATATTTTTCACCATTTTTTTTACAAAAAAATCCCCTCAAAAAAGTCAAAATGTTGAAACCAATCTGTACTTTATTTAAGAGTTGGCCAAAACTGTTTAAAAACGTAAGTTTTCATAAATTCAAACGCTTCATAATTATTTCTTTCAACTATTTGATACCTTACATATGAAATAGTCGGCCGAATATCGCCGATTTTTCGTTTGTCACATATTTTCGCGACCCGATTTTTGTTATTTTCAACGAAAACGGTGTTCAACGGATTTAAAAAGAATGATAATTGGCAAAAGAATAATGTCATTAACATACTTGATAGATTTTGTTCTTTATTACATTTTACACTGTATATTTTATTCATTTTCTAAAAATTTCCCTCCGAAAAGGCCCCGCCACCTTTCCCCTCAAACTGAAAGAAACAGTTTGATAACACATCTTTTCAACCTTAAAGTGTTTGGGTTTTTTTGGGGGGGATTCTGTGCTTTTAGTCTCCTCATTACGCTTTCGTTTGTTAGATTCGGCCGGCGCCGAAACGACGAAATGAAGCAAAGTACGTTGAACCATATCAGCAGACAAGCACGATTTGACGATTTTTTTTTCAATCCATTTTAGAGCAAAACTTGCATTTACTCATTTACTTGAACACCTGCATTACCGACGAGACATTAAAATCAAGTTCTAAAATCGCCGATTCACAGTTTTGAAAGGACGTCCATTTTCGGCAATATAGTAGACAAAATTACCGCTAGATGTTGGGAATTTCAAACAACACCGTGTCATATTAATTGTTTACACTTGCCGGTAATTGAATTAAAAACATGCCGTCGCAAGATGTTGTTAATTGGCCCTAATTATCGCATCAGTTCAAAATAACCTGACAAACACGGCATCTGTCAATCATAGCCCACGATAATTGCTGGGGGCGGAGTTTACGTCGTTCAAGAGCGAATCGAATACTGCCGATTGTGAGCGCATAGCGTGACTAATTACGCGTGGGCGGTCCCGAATTAGAGAAAATGTTTCATTTTAATTTTGTTTGGACGCTATGAGTCGGCGATTTTGTCGTCCTCGGAAATTTAAGGAAGTCAAGCGTACGCCGGGGGTCTTGTGTATTGGCGTACTGGTCCAATTTTATGGCGTATTTTACGGCCGGACGCCGCTTAACGGAAGCCCTGACTCAGAAAGAATAAAATCACTGGGAATCCCAAGTCTTGAATACAGTCATGAATGTGCAGACATGCTCCAAGTCTATAAGATACTTGAAAGAAAGGACATTGTTAGTGGGGGCAGTTATTTCCCTTGGAAAGATAATCCAGGATTGTCTTACTCACTCAAAAGGGTAAATTCCCGACAGATTTGGAAAAAAAGATCAAACACCGAACTTAAAAGTTCCTTTTTCAGTCAAAGAATGGTTAACACCTGGAACAAAATTCCAGAACTGGTGGTTTCTGCGCCCTCCATAAATGCCTTCAGGTATAGACTTAATAAACACTGAGTCCAAGAACAAAATTTGAACCTTCATGTTACAAGTAAGACAGTTATCCGTAACTTGTAAATACCAGTTTTAATAGGTCCAGTCTTCTGTTTTTAACCTTCAATTTTGACATGCATTTATATTTATTACAGTACATGTAGTACTGTAACTGGTGCTAAATGGCTAGCACTTTGATGATACTACTGTTACTATATTGCTAAATGTTAAGCGCCCTATTAAACAGGCTGATGAAATTGCCCAATTGGGCTTTCGAAAATCAGCTTATTATGTCTCCCCCACCTCGGGGGGAGACATATTGTTTTTGCCCTGTCCGTCAGTCCGTCCGTCCGTCAGTCCGTCAGTCCGTCCGTCCATTCTTCGTTTCCGGACGATAACTAGAGTTCCTTTTGACCTACAGCTCTCAAACTTCATAGGATGAATGGTCTTATTGAGCAGATGATCCCTATTGTTTTTGGGGTCAGTAGTTCAAAGGTCAAGGTCACAGTGACCGTTGGTCAATTTCTCGTTTCCGGATGATAACTAGAGTTCCTTTTGACCTACAGCCCTCAAACTTCATAGGATGATTGGTCTTATAGAGCTGATGATCCCTATTGTTTTTGGGGTCAGTAGGTCAAAGGTCAAGGTCACACTGACCGTTGGTCAATTTCTCGTTTCCGGATGATAACTAGAGTTCCTTTAGACCTACAGACCTCAAACTTCATAGGATGATTGGTCTTATAGAGCAGATGATCCCTATTGTTTTTGGGGTCAGTAGGTCAAAGGTCAAGGTCACAGTGACCGTTGGTCAATTTCTCATTTCCGGATGATAACTAGAGTTCCTTTTGACCTACAACCCTCAAACTGGGGGGAGTCCGTCAGTCCGTCCGTCCATTCTTCGTTTCCGGACGATAACTAGAGTTCCTTTTGACCTACAGCTCTCAAACTTCATAGGATGAATGGTCTTATTGAGCAGATGATCCCTATTGTTTTTGGGGTCAGTAGTTCAAAGGTCAAGGTCACAGTGACCGTTGGTCAATTTCTCGTTTGTAACATATTTTAATTGGAAGCTTAATAGAGAAGGCTTTACCCTTTATCATCTTGGAAAAACATTAAATATAGCAATTAACTCACTAGATATAAGTACAGGTTAAAGTTGTGTATATATTTTAATGAGATTATTACAAGAAAGTGGTAGCTTTATTTGTTACTAAGATGATAATGACAATTAGATTGCGTGTACTGTATCAAAGGTGATGTGACTATATTTTGTGTCCGCTCCATATCTCTTGTACCCCTTGAAGGATTTTAGAATAACTCACCACAAATGTTCACCATATTGAGACGATGTGCAGAGCGCATACGTGTAACGACCACCTTTGTTCAAGGTCAAGGTCACAATTAGAGATCAAAAGTCATGTGACTGTATTTCGTGTCTGAACGAAGTGTTCAGCAACTGTGATGAGATGTAACAGACACATTCCCCACTCAACAATGGAATTTAATTATTTATCTTCACTTCTTCTCCACAATTATTTTATTTTAATATCCTGTCTCAGTATTACAATCATTGACAAACTGCCATTTGGGAGACATTTGTTTTTGTGACAAAAATAACCATCTAGTTTAAAAATGATTTTCTTCACTTGGAAAAGTTGTGAACACGTCAAGTATGATAAAAACATCTGAAAAAGAGTACAGAGTTGTTTATGTTTTCCTGCAAAAAATTGTCTCCGAATTGTCAAGAAAAGACATTTTTGGCATTTTCTTTTAAACTTATCGATGGAAAGTTCTAAAACAGCTCAGATTCATAGAAAATGCACACATAAGTATAAAGAAACCCAAATTTAAGATACACAAATGTATAGTTTGTTTAGCCGGTCCTTTTTCTGATTTCACAAATAATATATATGGAAAATGAAAGTAGAAGTGCCAAAAACCTGGCGCAAGAAATGGCTGGATGGATTTTAGTGATGTGGAGTTTTTTCATACCCTACTAATGCGAATAACATTCCCTAGCTGTTTCAGAAACATTCATGAAGATTTGCACTGAAAATCTTAAAAAATGTGTTTTTCAGTGATTTCAAACTTATTTTAATTGTTAAAAAATCTCAAGATGACTTAATCACTCTTTAAATTTTTCTCTACATCTGAACTTTGTAATAGAATGTAAATTGTATGAAATTACTCATTTTTAAAAAAGCCTGTTATATGATAGTTCTTATCCATTAACATTGAACAGTAGCTCATACTGTTATTACAGTGCTAAATTGCTAGCACTCTGATTTTAGAAAAACTTATAGTAATTTCTGATCTTCGCAAGATCATTACCAACAGGGAAAACACTAACATAGGTCTAACAAGCTATAAGCTTACATGTGTAACATATTCGGCCTCAAACTATGTGAACTACGTGAAGTCAGTTCACTTTTCTACCTAAAATTTACTTATGTTACACTTAATAAACATGAGTTTTTCAAAATATTTGTCACTAAGTCGGCAACAATTGGACCAAAATATTTTGCCAGCAATTGAAAACACTGTTTTTGGGGTCAGTGGGTCAGAGTGACAGTGACATCCGTTAGCTTTTCCATGGTAACACTCCTATATATAAATGTAAGTCTCCCTTTTAGACATCAAAATTATACTTTAACAGCAGCACAGGAGAAATGCTGGTGTCAGTAATTTACCTAGGTGGACGCATGACCTTATAAACTAAACAAACAAACGATTCCTGTAGCTTGTCACAGTGACCTAATTTTGAAAATCGTTTCGCTCAGTATTTTGTGCAGTGAAAACAAAGTGAAAAACAATGCTTACCTTCAAATGCGTGATGAAGTTGGAAGTGACTCTTAAACTCCCGGATATAGCTTTTGTGTAATGCATACATTTTGCTTTAAATTTCATACTCTTGTTTGAAAGAGCTTCTTTTGGCACATCGAAGTGATTCAGCACATTCATGTTGGCACATCACATGCAACTTTAACTGCCTACTTAATTTCACAGGTAGACAGGTGAACAGACTATAAATCTATAACTGGTCCACTGATCTTAAATTACAAATGATTTCTGTGATCTATTGGCAGTTCACTATAGTGGTCATTTACTGTTTGAGTTCATATTGAGCAAATCCTGACAACAAAATACATCTTAACAACTTCAACTTGCTTTAGGCAAAATTGCTTTAACACCCTAAATACCTATAAATAGGTGCAAGTCATATAATTATGTATTTTAACAAATTCATTTATATTTAAAGGGCAATTATTTTGAAAAAGTCTATCTTTTAAGAAGACAAAATATTTGGAAATGAGAATTAATATAATTAGACATAACATGATAGCTCAGGTCAATTCAATATGATCAAAGACACACTTTAGATACACAGCTTTCCTTTCATTTTCTCACTGTACAATTTGTGTTTATATGTGACAACAGCAGAACTTAATGCAGAACTAATGCTAATGCATTAGCAAATTTTAGAAATCCAATGCATTGAATTAGCATTAGATCTAATGCAAAAATGTCTGTATTAGTCATTTGGTACATTAGTTAAAGAAAAGCTAATGTATTAGTGTTTGCATTACCCAACCCTGTTCAAATTATGTGGGTTATTGTCTACCACCTAGTGAAAGAAGATATATTGATTTGGTGCTGTCCATCTGTCTTAAAAGTTTGTCCGCGCAACACTTACACGCCTGGATGGATTTTACTGAAACTTGGTAGAAATGTTTTGTACCAAGTGTAGTTGTGCACATCATCGGCATTTTCCAGTTGAATGATTCTTAGCAGAGTTAATGGCCTTTTTCGTAAAACCTAACCCTAGCCATAAGTTTGTCCGCGCAACTTAAACCGCTTGGGGGATTTCATCCAAATTTCATATGAATGATCAGTGCTAAGCCTAGTTTTGCATGTTGTCGGCATTTTCCAGTTCAGTGATTCTTAGTAGAGTAATTGCCCATTTTCGTTAACCCTAACCCTAGATTTTCATTAACTCTAACCCTAATTAAAAAAAAAAAATTTTTAAGACCAAAATTATTTTTTTAGCTCAACTATTTGAACAATAATTTATGGAGAGCTATTAAAGTCACTTGTGTATCGGCGTCAGGGTTGCAGTTTTGGTAAAAGTTTTACATGCTAGATGCTATCATGGACATATCTCAGAAACCACTTATGATATTGATTTGAAACTTCATTAATGTCTGTAGGGGTGTCACACAGACAAGTCAGATAACTCTTGTATAAATTAAGTACAAGTTATGGCCCTTGTTTGACTTTGAAAATTTGATTAAAGTTTTGCATGCAAGGTACTATCATGCACATACTTAAGTAACCACTTATGGTAGTTATATCAAACTTAGCAGTAGTGTTCAGTGGTACATTTTGTATCAAACAATTAATTTTCCAATTATATAGTGATAAATTTTGACTTTTTATACCCCCACAAAACGAAGTTTGGGGGGGGTATATAGGAGTGAGCTTGTCGGTCGGTCGGTCGGTCGGTCGGTCTGTTGGTTTTATGGTTTCCGGATGATAACTCATGAATGACTTGACCGATTTAAATAATATTTGGTACACAGGTGCAACATAAAAAAATACAGGTCAAGTTCGACTTTGGGGTCAGTAGGTCAAAGGTCAAGGTCACAGTGACCCTGAACAGTAAAACAGTTTCCGGATGATAACTCATGAACGACTGGACCAACTGAAATAATTTTTGGTACACAGCTGTAACATCATGAAATACAGGTCAAGTTTGACTCTGGGGTCAGTAGGCCAAAGGTCAAGGTCACAGTGACCTTGAACAGTAAAACGGTTTCCGGATGGTAACTCATGAACGACTTGACCGATTTAAATAATTTTTGGTACACAGGTGCATCATCAGAAAATACAGGTCCAGTTCGACTTTGGGGTCAGTAGGTCAAAGGTCAAGGTCACAGTGACCCTGAACAGTAAAACGGTTTCCGGATGATAACTCATGAAAGACTTGACCGATTTAAATAATTTTTGGTACACAGGTGTTACATCATGAAATACAGGTCAAGTTCGACTTTGGGGTCAGTAGGCCAAAGGTCAAGGTCACAGTGATCCTGAACAGTAAAACGGTTTCTGGATGATAACTCATGAAAGGCTTGACCTATTGAAATAATTTTTGGTACACAGATGTAACATCATGAAATACAGGTCATATTTGACTTTGAGGTCTGTAGGTCAAGGTCACATGACTCGGAACAGTTAAACGGTTTCCGGATGATAACTTAAGAACCCTTGGGGCTAGGATCATGAAATTTGATAGGGAGGTTAGTGATATTAACATGTTTGAAATAAACCTATTAAATTTAATAATAATCCATACTTTCCAACCTTACATATTTTGTGTGCTATTAAAACAATACATTTACACAACTTATTGTATAATAACTGAAGTGTATGTCCTTGTGGCCATTCCTTTGCTATGGTTGCCATACTTCTGTGACAAAGCTGTATTGTGGGGGTATAATTCGTCACTCTTGTGACAGTTCTAGTTTTTATGATTCAACTTTTCTAGTTTATACTTCAGAGTCAGCAGAATTTTGTTTTGCTATTATACTGATAAAAGTTTTGTTTTATTAGCAAGGAGTGTGCATAGGCATTTTAAGGCATTCATTAAGCTTGGTATACTTTTTGACGTTAATCCGGGTAGATTTTGATAATTTCCCTGAGAGAACAGTGATTTTATCGGATATAATCCACTGCTATATTTCGATAAACCACCGAAAAAAAAGAGAAAATAACTTATTTTTCGAATTATTTCTAATTCTTGACACACATACCTTTCAATCCTACTATGTTAAAGTGACATTATGCTCATCTTACTGCACATAGTGTATTTTTGGTGACAGTTTTATTAAAGCAATTTTCGGTTGCTGTGCATTTAAATGTGTAAAACTAATGATAATGCCACATTAGTATTTGAAGTTGGTGTTTTAGAAATGAAAAAATTGGACTAATAAAATAATAGTTCCTTCCTTCGCAGTGATCTCCCTTGTGTTGTTGTAGTTGTTGGTAGAGAGATTTCGGCAGTGGAAGGGTAGCAACTTCTGCATGCAGTTTTTTTTTTAAATTGACTCTCCCAGTCAAAATAGGAAAAGTAATATTTGGAAAGTTATTATTTCGTACTGGTAGCAGGAAGAGTTTGGTGTATTGGGTTATAAGCTATAATATTTCCTCTACCCTTTTCTACACACACTTATTTCAGCTGGATTTTTACTTGAAAAAAATGTGCATTATGCCACTTTAAGTAGTTGGGGACATACGTTTTTTGTGAAAAACAACCTCTGGTGTTTTAATGTTGTTATGATAGCTTCCATGTTTGCATTAAAATTTTGCAAATCTTGCCAATCACCTATTTCAGACGGCAGGATTAAGGTACGGCCTTCTACCAAAGATGTTGAGGATTCACTCAGCCCATGATTACTTGTTTTACCTGAGTCATGATACGTTTGGTCACACTAGAAAATACAGGCAGAAACCAACCACTGAAAATGTTAATGCACGCAAACAAACAGCAGATGAAACTGTGACGGGAGCAGAATTGTGGAAAGGAGAAGATAGGGTAACTTTACTATTAATAGGGCGGAGCTGTTTTGTAGGGGGAGAGCGTCAGGCTCTTAAAACAGAAGTTGCTGGTTCAAATCCCATCGGCATAATTTTATGGGTACTTCAACAGTGGCTCACCTGAGGAAACAGTTATCAAGTATAACTGATAGATAAGTAACATGAACTTAAGTCAACAATTGATGTAAAATAGATATGTTAAAACTGAACAAGTTACTTTGAATGTGATGTATCATTTGCAAATTTATTCAACAAAATGCTTTATATAGATATGTTCATTTCATACAGATCATCTGAAAACAGGCACATTTAATTTTCACAAATTGGTCACTTTGGTGAATAGAAGTTTTACACTAAACTGTGTTTAAGCTTATTTATGAATATATTTCTGCATTGATATTTTTCTTGGTTAATTATTTTTTGCATGCTGACAATACTCATTATTAAATTTATTCTACATAAAATTTGAAAAACATATCATGTTTTTATTTGTGACCCATCATTGTCATCTAGACAGTTTTATGCATATAATAATAAGACTAAATTTAGTACTCAGAAAGTACTCGTGAGTACTTTAAGTACTACTCAGTACTTACTCAAGTACACACACAAAAGTGAGTACTTCATACTTACTCGAGTACTCCTTTAGCATGCAGTACTTAGTACTTACTCAAGTACTAACCCCAAGTACTCAACCCATCCCTGTACAGATGTTTCTCTTTTGACCATCCAATGAAATTGCTCAAACTGTTTTTCTCCATTGAATAAAACGAATAGTAAAAGTTTAAAACAACATCTAGATGATCGGTCTGATTTTGAAATAATTTCACAAAATGTTGCCTGGGTAACACTATTAAGATTGCTAAGAACATTGAATACATTAAATTACCAGCCAAGTTCTTAGCTGTGGACATAGTGACTGGGATCTTTGCCATTACAAGTAGCGGTTCTCAGGTGAGCAATATCGGGCCATCATGGCCCTCTCATACATTAACTGATCCTTTGTCTCACATTTTATAGTTGGATGTAGCGGGTGGAATGTCTGATGATCTTGAGAATGAACCACCAGTGTACTCCAATGAAATGACGTGGCGAAGATATCTCCCACCAGTTCCAGTACATGCTGGTAAGTTCTCTACACGTTGTTCCATTTGCATGTATTGCGTACCTCTCCACTCTGACCCGATATATTCAGGTTTAGTTACACTCATTGGTGCCCACTTGGGATGACTGCCTTTAGGGATCGTTGCTTTTTAGCTAGACTGTTCATCCAAAGAAAGGCCTCACCTCAGCATCACAGTTAGTTGCAAGTACGTATCTCCAAATTGCTCAATATATCAGATAGAAACTTTCACATAGGCCTTTTGGGTCACAAACCAAAGTTATTACCATTACGTCACATATCTCTGACATGTATCTTCACAAAACTATGCCCCTTTTTATATCCCCATTCCCACCCAAAACATATTTTTTTTGGGGAAGGGGGCAATGGACATATAAGAATCATTTTGTTGTGTCTTGTCCAAAGGTGATTTCCTTTAATGTCTGTGGAAGTGATGATGATATTCTTTTGAAACTTGCTCAGTATTATCCTTGCAGTTGCAGCTCAAAAAAGTAAATGATTCTGGTCCAGTGGACACAGGGGCTGCTGTTACTAAAAATAGAAAAAATTTTTTTTAGTAGGTAACCAAAAGTGTTCTGTAGCATCCTTGGATTGTCCCCTTTCAAAACCAGGAAATGGTTCCGGTCCATAGTTTACAGATGCCACTGTAAATAAAAATAGAAAAAAAAATTAAATTGCTTCTTCTCATTAATTTAGCGGATGGAATGTCACCAGAACTGTTATGTAGCATCCTTGCATTGTCACCTTTCAAGAAACAGGAAATGCTTCTAATCTAGTGCACACAGCGCCAGTTTTTATTAAAACTAGAAATACCTTTAAACCCCCGCCATTACTAAAATAGGAAAACCTTTTCATATATACTACAGTAAAATAGAGTACTACAGTACTTAGCATATATATATATGCCTGATGAATTGTATGAAACGCATAGCACAGTCAATTTTGTTAATTAAATTGTTATTTTAAAGCCATATCAAGTCATTTTTATTCAATTCATTACATATATTGCCTTTTCCGGCATTTTAAGGGTTTTAAATCTTAAGACTATATATAGAACTACAGTAAAATAGAGTACTACAGTAAAATAGAGTACTTCAGTAATATAGAGTACTTCACTAAAATAGAGTACTTCAGTAAAATAGAGTACTACAATTACATAGAGTACTACAGTAAAATAGAGTACTACAGTAAAATAGAGTACTACAGTTATATAGAGTACTTCAGTAAAATAGAGTACTACAGTAAAATATGGTACTACAGTTATATAGAGTACTACAGTATATTCAGTAAAATAGAGTACTACAGTAAAATAGAGTACTACAGTAAAATAGAGTACTTCAGTTATATAGAGTACTACAGTAAAATAGAGTACTACAGTAAAATAGAGTACTACAGTAAAATAGAGTACTTCAGTTATATAGAGTACTACAGTAAAAGAGAGTACTACAGTTATATAGAGTACTTCAGTTATATAGAGTACTACAGTAAAATAGAGTACTACAGTAAAATAGAGTACTACAGTAAAATAAAGTACTACAGTTCTTAACAGTACTACAGTATTATACTTTTGTGTCATACTGATCTGAATATAAGCAAGGATATTAATCCCTTCCAGTGATAGCTCTAGTAGGACTTAAAAAATGCAGGATAAACTTGCAAGTCGGTATATCCAAAAGTGATGTCAATTGATCAAAATTTCTCACAGATATTTGGGGTAGCTAAACATGGTCATATCATCATGTCCCATAAATCTGATTTGTATTTTGACAAATTCATGCCATTTTGGACCCAGAAAAGTTTTTATCTGCAAAATTACTGAAGATGTTTATTGAAGCTTTGCACAGGTTTTCAAAGTCACAAAACAAGGTCATGCCATCAAGTCTCATGACTTTTATGCTGATAAAATTATGCCCCGTTTAGGACTTTGAAAAAGGTGTCAAAGATTTGTGTTCTAGTTTGCTATCTCCAAAATTAATGCAGATATTAGAATAAAACTTCATGTCATACTATTAAAGTGACATTATGCACATTTTTTTAAAGAAAGAATCCAGCTGAAATAGGTGTGTGTTTTTTAAAAAGGGTAGAGGAAATAATAGCTTTTAACCCAATACACCAAACTCTTCCTGCTGCCAGTACGAAATACAGTAAAACTTCGTTAACTCGAGCATCGATAACTCGAGAACCCCAGATAACTTGAGGACTCCTGTTGGTCCCGGCAATTTTGCCTATATGTTTAACCAGAAAATACTATCTATAACTCGAGCATCGATAACTCGAGAACCCTGGATAACGCGAGGATCACCTGTGGTGGCGCAAGGTAGATTTCTTACCAGCTAGGTAGATTTCTAAACAGCTCTTGTTTTGTATCCCCAAGACAATCTTCTAAACCCCATCTAAATGCTCTAACCATGCCAAATCATGGTCAAGGTCACACTTTGAATCATTGATTTTTTGTGCCTGCTCTGTATCTTTTAAACGTCTTGAATGGTTTTCAGGAAACTTTGATGTAGGTGAGAATGTAGTTCTGTCATTCCCAAGAAATGATGGTGAAGAAAACTGTGATCTCGTACATACAATGTAGTGGAAAATACTGTAGAAACTTAAATAAAACTACCGGAAGATAATAGAGTTTCATGTATAGAAAATTTCTTGTTGTGTTTTCTTCAGTGTGCCATGCTTTTGGCTGTTTAAGGTTACCCAAAAGGTTGGCTGTTACTCAGTGACTGTTTGATGATCATGCCAGTGTGTCTGTTCTGTGAGGTGGTCAATGTCTGCTATAAGGTAAATCAACACAGAGTTCTGTGAGGTGGTCAATGTCTGCTATAAGGTAAGTCAACACAAAGTTCTGTGAGGTGGTCAATGTCTGCTATAAGGTAAGTCAACACAGAGTTCTGTGAGGTGGTCAATGTCTGCTATAAGGTAAATCAACACAGAGTTCTGTCAGGTGGTCAATGTCCTGCTATAAGGTATGTCAACACAGAGTTCTGTCAGGTGGTCAATGTCTGCTATAAGGTAAGTCAACACAAAGTTCTGTCAGGTGGTCAATGTCTGCTATAAGGTAAGTCAGCACAGAGTTCTGTCAGGTGGTCAATGTCTGCTATAAGGTAAGTCAGCACAGAGTTCTGTGAGGTGGTCAGTGTCTGCTATAAGGTAAGTCAACACGAGTTTTGTGAGGTGGTCAATGTCTGCTATAAGGTAAGTCAACATGGAGTTCTGTGAGGTGGTCAATGTCTGCTATAAGGTAAGTCAACAGGGAGTTCTGTGAGGTGGTCAATGTCTGCTAAAAGGTAAGCCAACACAGAGTTCTGTGAGATGGTCAATGTCTGCTATAAGGTATGTCAACACAGAGTTCTGTGAGATTGCCAATGTCTCCTATAAGGTAAGTCAACTCAGAGATATGTGAGGTGGTCAATGTCTGCTATAAGGTATGTCAGAACAGAGTTCTGTGAGATGGTCAATGACTGCTTTAAGTTATGTCAACACAGAGTTCTGTGAGATTGTCAATGTCTCCTATAAGGTAAGTCAACTCAGAGATATGTGAGGTTGTGAAGGTCTGCTGTAATTAAAGTCAACACAGTTTTGTGAGATGGTCAATGTCTGCTATAAGGTAAGTCAACACAGAGATATGTGAGGTGGTCAATGTCTGCTATAAGGTCAATCAACACAGAGATATGTGAGGTGGTCAATGTCTGCTATAAGGTCAATCAACACAGAGATATGAGAGGTGGTCAATATCTGCTATAAAGTATGTCAACACAGAGTTCTTAGAGGTGGTCAGTGTCTGCTATAAGGTCAATCAGCACAGAGATATGTGAGGTGGTCAGTGTCTGCTAAAAGGTAACTCAACACAGAGTTCTATGAGATGGTCAATATCTGCTTTAATAAAAGTCAACACAGAGTTCTATGAGATGGTCAATATCTGCTTTAATAAAAGTCAACACAGAGTTCTGTGAGATGGTCAATATCTGCTTTAATAAAAGTCAACACAGAGTTCTGTGAGATGGTCAATATCTGCTGTAATAAAAGTCAACACAGAGTTCTGTAAGGTGGTCAATATCTGCTATAAAGTTAATCAACACAGATCTGTGAGATGGTCAATATCTGCTATAATAAAAGTCAACACAGAGATCTGTGAGGTGGTCAATATCTGCTATAATAAAAGTCAACACAGAGATCTGT
>JAFMSR010002993.1:0-18122 GCA_022818135.1 Saxidomus purpurata | reverse complement strand
ACATCTATTGAACCTGACATTGTAAAGACATGTTCACTTAATAATGGCTGAATCTTATTTCTGCAGATGGATTTGTTGAGGTCAAGGTTGAACAACGTGAAGATGAAGATGATGATGATAATACTGCAGTGGACATCATTGAAGCAGAAGAGGTCACCAAGGTGATGCCGCAGTCTCCAGCTTCTCCTACCGCCTCTGGACCACAAAGACGACTACGAAGCAATAAACCTGAAGATGTGTCGTGTCCACTCTGTCCAGCTAAATTTACAGAACAAAATAGTGCTGAACAACACCTAAAGATCACTCATGACATTGGAAATTTCTACGTCTGCTCCATATGCCAGCATATATGCAATTCTAAGGCGCAACTAGTTGAACACATCGAGGAAAGTCATCAGGAAAATATACAGCAAGAGGTGTTAACAAGGAAGGGTCGTCCAAGAAAGATGGAACCTAAGAAACTAACAGAAGCATCTGATGATGATGATGAAATAAAAGAGAAGAAATCTACGCCAGCAGTGAAGAAAACAAGCAAGCGTGTGAAAAAGACAAAAACAAAGATCAAGGCTAAGAAAGCGAAGAAACAGAGCAAAGTTGAGGAGGATTATGAAGCGGACACTGACATTGAAGGAGAAGAGGCGGAAAAGGAATCAAAGACCACACCCCAGCGGAAAGTAATATCAGATCCGAAGTATGTGCCAAGGGAAGGGAATACATGTAAATGCATTGATTGTGGAAAGGAATATAAGTCTCGGCGAGCTTTAAGACGTCATTATGCCAGTCATCATGAGAAGGGTGGGCAAGACTATCAATGTGAAATATGCGGCAAGTCATTTACAAGCAAAGATTCACTGTATCATCACAGACGAGGTGTACACCAAAATCTTAAGGTTTATAAATGTCCTGAAGCAGGATGCAATGCAACGTTTAATTTCAACCATAGTTTACGTTTGCATAAGCTAAAACATTCAGGGACACGTCCGCATATGTGTAGTCAATGTGGAAAGACATACCTTACGGCATATCACCTGAAGGTACATGTCATGGCTACTCACTCGGCTAAGAGTTTCTCGTGCTCTGTTTGCGGAAAAATGTTTTCTTACTCGACTAGTTTGAAAATGCATGAAGCGACTCATCAGAAACAGCAGCGTGTCAACTGTGACCAGTGCGCAAAAACGTTTGTAAACCTGCAGGCTTTGAAATATCATATCATGTCAAAGCATACAGAACCAGGCAATTATACTTGTGATGAATGTGGAAAAATCTGTAAGACAGAGTTTCTGTTGCGAGCGCATAAGAAAAGGCATTCTGTCGAAGGGTCCAGATTCATGTGCGATGTGTGTGGTCGTCAGTTCATGTACAAGTCTGCTCTAGAAATGCATCGAGCAATTCACAGAGATGATAAACAGTACACTTGTAAAATATGTGATAAATCATTTAAGACATACCCTACACTCTACAGCCATCAGTACGTTCATAAAGAAGACTCGCCATACACTTGCGCGCAATGTGGAAAAGCTTTCAAGACCAAAGAGCGATGCAAAGCGCACGAGAAACGCCATTCCGGGCTAAAACCTTATGAATGTGGCCTCTGTCACCACTGCTTTCCAGATAATGGAGGTTTGTCCAAACATTTGCGAACTGTCCACTGCTCTGTTAAGAAATTTGTCTGCGATATATGTGGCAAGGCTACATCACGCGCTGATAATTTACGCGTTCATATGAAAGTGCATTCTAAAGAACATGGTGGGTATTCTAAGCCATATAAACGCAATGAAACTAAAGCATCAAAAAATGCTTACAACCTGCCATCAATGGTTCCACTTACTTTCGAACACGATGATGTGTATCCTGCTAAAAAGGGAAAGGAAGATTATTTCCAAGAAAATTCAAATGAGTCGATCAATCCTAGTCCAGCACCACAACATACAAACAGAGAGGAATACCCAGCTCATGATGTGTACCAACCAAATATGCCTAATTTTTCAACGCTAGACACGTCTCAACTCTCGTCACATTCGGAGGATCAAGTATTGCCACTGAATCTACATAACCAAAGTGCTCCATCGCAGAATTCGTCTACAAACTCGTACCAGCCATTGTCGCAAATGAACAGTCACAATAATCCTGCAGTAAGCCCATCCTTAGATACACAGGTTAGAAATACGAGCGCACCACCTTCTTTACCTTCGTCGTCGTCCGGCAGTAACATCACTGTGACGACTCTTCAGTCACCGCACTTGCATGCCATGTACACTTGGCCATACGTCTACCCAAGTCTGCCGCCTCAAGGAAGTAGCGGAAGTAACGGATACTTTCAACAGTAAAAATATTGGTGTTAATTCCTATGCTTGGGAGAAGTGCACAACATTTACTAAACCAATGTCAGAAACATACTCTTGAGGAAAGAAGTATGTACTGGCAACTAAGGGTATAGTTGTGTCTATTACACAGTTACTGAATACTGGCTCAGTTGAAGCTTACGATAGCTTGCTTAGACTTTGAGGCATTTATTAAAATGACATCAGATTTTCATGCATGTTTTCATGCAGAACTTTTCCAGTAAATGTATTGGACAGTCACATGATAGGCATATATAAACCATTTAAATTTCACTCTTTTTGAAGTTACTAGCTGTCTTCTTTCGTGTTGTATTTTGAAATGTTTAATATGATTAAAGGGAAAGGAAGGGCAGAAGATAATTTTGACTTTAATTGAAGAACTTGTTAAGAGTAGCAGTGTTGAAAAAAATTCTAAAATTGGAAGATTTCCAGAATGGAAGATCATGGAGGTGGCCATTTTAAATTTGTAATATCATAGTGCTCTAAATATTCATGCAGGTATTACTGCGAAGTGAAAACAGAAGTTTTAAAAATACATTTAAACATGGTAACCTACATGACACTTTATCAATGCCATCAATTTCAAATGAAAAACAACCCTTAAAAAATGAATAAATTTGGTTCAAAATTAAGTTTTGAAAAAGAGTCGTGTCTAATGATGTATGTCTAATTTGCATGTTAATTAAATCTTAGATTTCTCCTAACTCTTCTTATTTTTAGCCGATTTCAAAAATTCTTTCAACAGTGTGTTCATGTTACCAAGCTCTTTAATTTCACCCTCGGGTGTATTCTGACTTGTTTCCCCTTTAACTTTCTGCAATGTGCCGAAAAAAAGATTTATTTGTTAAGCAGCATGTACTCATTATAATTGGTTAATTGAAATGACGTTGACCTTCGCTTTACAACAAAATAAGTGGTTTTTATGTAATTTTGTAAAGTGAGAACATCATTGTAGCTATAATCAATATGAAATGTTTTCATTATTTTTTTTTTGTTTGTAATTGTAATGTGGCTCTTAGGTACCATCCTCTTTGAGGTATTAGGTTTTAAATGTTTTTTTTTTTTTTTTTTTAAGGTAAAAGCTATGCTTTTAAATGTTGGTGTGTATACGATTTATGGATTAGTAAAAGAAATGGGAAAAAAATTGTTCTACTGTATAATCTTTTTAGTTCTTTATGTTTGAACTGATTTAAGTTTTTGTTTTGTAATTTGATTTTTTCTTAGCGTTTATTTTTGTTTGAACTAGATTAATGAATTATATTGTTGGTCATTTTGAAAGACATTTATGTTATACAATACATGTACTCTAGGGGAGGTGTTGTTCTGTTAAAAGTGTGTCTTTCTTTTTGATTCACTGTATTATCTATGTCAGAAAGAACTTATGTGTGTTTTGAAATCCTGTTATTGATTGAAAATTAATATTAGGTTATTTCTGGGTTATGAGATAATTGTTTCAAAGCAAAGCCTGTATTAAGACCAGTAATTTTGATAGGCTGTTAAGTCCACTTTTGTTATCCAAACAGAATTTTTCATTAGTAGTAAAACTTTCATTTACATGTTGGCGTTAAAGTGGTCAGTATTGACCAGAGCAGTGGTCAATACTATGCTATTCAGGCAATGTATTTGTCAGTATTTGTGTTGACTGTACAGATGTCAATACTGTTCAAGTGAAAACTTCTGTTCTTGATACATTTATAGTGTCCCTTGAATTACACCCCAAAGAGTTATTTCTTGTAATTAAAGCATTTATTATTAAACATTTTGTTGTGAATTCTAGTTTAGTACTGTTAATTTCAAAGCCAAATGATATCAAGTGGTCAGCACAAGTACATTATTAACCAAGTCTGTGATACTGATTAACTGGCAGGTGAAGTGATGTAAAAGTCACTAAAACAGGTGACGTGTAAAGTTTCTTATGTTGTTGTAAGGTTCACACACTGTAGACATGATGGGTTTAGGGGTAAATATTGGTGTTATCCTTTTAACCAAAAGAAAAACATTACCTTGGTCTGAAAAAAAATACCAGTAGACCAGTACTGACCAAGCAGCCAATATTTACCTATATTGCTCACTTTTGAGGTTAAGAACATTAGATTTAGCTCAACAATACCTTCATTTTATTTATTTGAATTCTTAATTACATATTTATTGAGAATAGCAAAAAATATTGACGTTTATACCATGGATAGCCAATAGACCAGTATTGGTAACAACTGACCAGACAGCTGATACTGACGTATAGTGACCACTTTAGAGGTATACTTCAGTAGATTTAGCCCAACTATACCTTCATTGTATTATTGTGTTTACCTCTATCAATTTCATTTTTACATTAAAAAAACCCAGAAGTTATAAGATATTCATTTGACCACCAAATAAGGAGTGTTGATAACCTGTTTGTGTATTTGACCACCCAACATTGCTCAATTTTGGTTATAGGAGATTCAGAGGCAGAACTTATTTTTAGCATGAATTTTAAAATTGATGCTGCTTCAGCTTTATTTATTTCATGTTCTACATTTACCAGTAGTTGAAGTCAAGAAAAGATGGCAAAATCATGTTACAATAGTACTTTAAAAGGGAAGCAGTGGTGTAGAGGTTAAAGTGTCTGCAGCTCATCCTGAAGGTTGCGGGTTCGAGCCAGCCTGGGGTCATGACCGCTCCTCCTCATACGACACCAGTAATGGTTTTTCCAGGAAGTTGACTCGAGAGTGAGTCAATAAGCTTTCTTCACAATTAAGCTAAAATGAATTAGTATAAATAAGAAGTGTTAATTAAGCAAGTATAGTTTTTGTTTAATTCTGTTTTAAAATTAGAGTTGATAAATGGTAGGCTTTTATGTAGATCTTTTCCATTTTGCCTTTTCATTATAGAAATATGAACTTCACCAGCTTGAAATATCTTCTATAAGGCCTTAAATGATGTTTGATTTTATGTTTTTTCCCCTTTTTTGTGCCATAATGTATAGGTTTTTGTTTCTCTTTCTCTTGCAGTCCATTAGGTAAATGGAATGACTTGCAGTTATCACAGGGAATAGGAGACCCTATATACAGATAAACTAGAACTTTTTTAGATATTGAAACACAGGCTTTCAGTTCAATTTACAACATAATGTACAGTTGAGCCTGCGTAAGTTGTCACCTTAATTTAGGGGCCATCTGGCCCAGGTAACCTGTATTGTTACATGTTTACCAGTAACAGCCTATTCTTAGATACACCTCTTTTGAGCAGATACGTGGTTTCCATGGATGTTTTTATATCGTTAACTCTTAACTGGGTGTTTTACACCTTTTTGACTATTTAATTTGCATCATGTGAAAACAAGCTTTGAAGGTCAAACCCTTTTTTCTTTCATTTTTAGCGTACTGAAGAATTTATTTATAGATTTCTACCAGAATATGACATTATGATCAAAGTGCAAGCTTTAGTTTTCCTACAGTGGCTTTATTTCGAGCTTAAATGTCAATGGAATGATAGAAATACAAGATGTGACAATTCTTAACATTACTTGTATGTAAGAAAAAGTATGTTTTACCAGTTCTAATCAAAATTACATGTATTGGGTTTCTTGCAAATGTCATATTCCTAACAAAGAACTAGAACATTCCTCTCTCTATATATATACTGATCTTCTTCTTCACATTGTAAATGTCATGTAGGTTTTTGTGTCATTTATTTCTAATGAATATTTTCTGGAAAACTGGTAAGGTTTAGATCAAAAGTATATGAAAATAGGCTATAGCACAGCATCATGGATTTGGGTATTTGTGATAAAGAGTGGGTTTTAAGCTCTGCTGTTTTATAAATAAAGACAGCAGTTTCAGTCATTTTTATGCTGACTTTTCACTTGCTCATATGACAGTAATGGGACAAGCTTGAAACATCCTCGAGTCCTTAAGGGTATTAAACAATAATAGATCAGATTCATTGCACATTTTGGCCCTTGTTCAACTTTATATTCAGAAAAGAATTGCCTGCAATTAATTGTTATACATATTTCTAAGTATTTCCTTATGGGATTGTTTTGAAATTTATTATAAAGCATACATGTATATCAAATTATTGTTGGACTGTTAATGAAATACAATGTAATTGCATGCAAGCTAATACCATAATATTATACAATCTCGCTCATGATCTGCAATGCTATTAATTCAATAAAGTTTTAGCGAGTACCATTCTAAAATATTAATGGAATTGGCCAAGTTAAAAGATGGATAAGGTGAATGTAGAATGGGAACAGTTAAAGATATTTTTATGATATGCTTTATTATGTATTTGACATGACAGTGCCTTTTTAGATACAGATGATTTTGTTTTTGCGGGTGAAGAATGTAAGACACTGCATGCCCCATTTGAGAGTAGTCATTCCACTAGCTTTGTGTAATTTGCAATTATGTATGTTTGTTATTACATTGTAAGTGATATTTTATTTCCTAACCAGCTGATGGTAAGTGATACTGTCTTTACCACCAGTGCAGATCATGATCAACCTAAACATCTGTGCAATCTGATCATGATCTGCACTGTTCACTATTCAGTCAGTGAATGGTCTTGTGTCATATTGTGAACCAATCTGTGTACATGTTTTTATTGTTGTATGTATTATTGTTGAGTACATGCCAATCACCACAATGGCCACTAACAGTCTGTCTCTTTATTTACAAAGAAAATCATAACAAAATCAACCCTTTTATAAAAGAAGGCATTTTTTGAATGATAATTTGTTTAGATATTATTGTATTAACTTTCTCTCTATATGCAGTATAGCTACTGTAGTCCAAAAGCATGTCATTTTTCAAATGCATACATATATGTTGTGAATTACTTTTTTTATTTTGATTGTTTACATTGGGCCATGTGCTCTTTTATACAATGTTCCCCTTTTAAGCTCACCTGGGCACATTAAGGATCACAGGATGTCTGTTGTCTGACTGTCAACATATGTCCTAAATTATTGGGCTAATTTTAACCAACTTGTCAGGAACGTTCCTTGGGTGGTCCTCTCTCAGATTCCTTCAAAGACAGTGGATCCATGCAAAACTCTGGTTGTCATGGCCACCAACAGCTAAAACTTTTAAAAAATCTTCTTGTCTGAATTCAAATAATTTTGATTTGTCATAAAACATGGTTGCCAGAGCTAGTTTTCCCTATATATCTATATGGAAAATTTAAAAACCCCTCTCTGAAATCTCTAGTTTGGTTTCAAAATTATTTCACACAAATGTTGCTTTGGTGACCCTCTACCAAAATCTGATTTGTCAACAACAAAAAAAGACCATCAGGGACTGGGAG
The DNA here is from genome assembly GCA_022818135.1 of Saxidomus purpurata. Lineage (NCBI taxonomy): Eukaryota > Metazoa > Mollusca > Bivalvia > Venerida > Veneridae > Saxidomus > Saxidomus purpurata. The sequence continues at coordinate 10,485 of JAFMSR010002993.1, read as the reverse complement.
TGTTTTTCCTAGAGCATAATGGAAAGCTTTGAAAATCTTCTTTTCTGAAACCAATGGTTCGATTTCGAAACAATTTCACCAAAATGTTCCTTTGGTGATCCTCTACCAAATTCCTTAACGTAATGTTGTTTCTTTATTACATAGAGTTATGTGGGGAAATCTCCTTAGGAAATGGTGGTGAACGCCTTTAACAATCTAGAAGCCACATTATTAACCAATCATCTTGAAAATTGGTCAGAAGTTTAGGTCTAGTAAGAATCTGGATCGAATGGGGTAAGGAAAACTAGGTTGCACAATCAAAGAAAAACATTGTAAATAATGTAGAGGCCACATTTAATAACCAATCTATATGAAAATTGGTCAGAATGTTGGTCCCAATTATTTCTGGCTCATGTCAAAAACTAGGTCACATGATCATATCAGATTAAAACATTGTTGAGACTGGAGGCCACATTTAATACCCAGTTGTCATGAAATATGGTCACTGTTTGTATTAATCATGTCTATGCCAAGATTGAATGTGGATCATCTTAGATTAAAAAAACTATCACCATGTCAAATTCAAGGAAAACCTTATTGATATTTTAGCGTCACATATTACAGCCAATGATCATTGATCAGAATGTTTGTCTTGTCAAGGTCAAACAGAATGTTTTTGTTTATGATATATAGTTTTATAATAAGGTTGAATTTGTGTCACATTGGGCCATACGTATGTCATGTACTCGGATGAGTGACACAGGGCTATCTTGACCCTCTTGTGTAAGCTTCAGCAATGAATTTGAACTATCTGGATAGTTTTGCATGCAGATTTCAATTTTTCAACCTAAGCTGACCTTGACCTATTGACCTACTTTCTGTTTTTGAAGTTACATTAATGATATTTGGACCATGTTTGACAGTTTTGCATATATCTTTCAGCATCCAAATTGGCTGACCTTGACTCTCCTGTTTTGAAGCTTCAGCATTGAAATTGACTGTAGGCTTCATGTTTCCATGATCTCAGGTTAGTGATCCAGAACCATCGTGGTCTTCTTGTTTGAAAACAGTAGAATCATGAATTATTGTTGATCAATAACTTGGGGTGTGGGGGGGGGTTGCCTTATTAATAGTCTGTTCATGAAAATATTGCTAGGTTACAGTCAGTAATTATGTCCTTTTGATCATGTATAATGATTTTAAAAATGCGCTTGTGCCCCAACAGTTTCCCTCTTATATTTGGAATCTTTTCAGTTTTTTTTTTTGGTAACATTTTTTCCTATACTAGTATATAATAAAATCATATTATGAGGTATGTTTGTATAAATAGATTGAAAGACTTGATTGTGTATGATGGTTGTTGTTATAGTGATGGGTGATATAATAATTATTCAGTAAATTCTATATACATGTATGCAATTTGTAGCAGCTTCTACGTTATAAGCTTCAGTCAGAATAAATTATAGTCCCAAAAAACGTCTTCTTTTGTTTATACACCATTAACTCCAAGTGCTAAAACCACAATTTTAAGTTTATCTGTCCATGTAAATGTATTCACATTTTTTACATCTGTCCATGTTGTCGCTCACATTTTTCCTGTTGTTTTTTTTTTTTTTTTTTTTTTTGGGGGGTCTCTTAAAATACTATTCTCGATGGTTTGTGCCCTCATTTGTTTTGTTTTGTATGTTTCGGAAATAAGCCTGTGCAGTTTATCGCGTGTATACCACTTAATTCGAACTTTAGATTGGTACTTTCTCCTACATCTGTCTTTATTTAAAAATGTGCTGTAAGGTCAATCGAAACATAAATTTTTCAACCCAGTAGAAGAATCTTTGTTTTCAACTTCAAGCTGTATTGGACACCCCCGCCGCCCCCATCCATTTCACATAATAGTATCGACGTTTATTTCACCATCCTATTCTTGTTTACACTCCTACGGGTTTCATAAAACTTTGTCGGAAGGTAGGCCTATTCAATTTGTACTTTCGTTGTATATAGGTGCCAAGAACCCGGACGCTACAATATTTCTTTACATTGTTAACTCAAATCCAAATGACAGACATTGGTTTACATGTTGATTTACATGTGGTTACGGTGTCTCGATCTTGTTTTGTAAGTCCCGACATTTTGGAAATGACACTAAAATGACGGTGTTACGAGATCGAGACGCAACAATCACAGGGATGAACATGTAAATCAACGTTTGACTTTCGGATTGAAGTTAATAAAGTAAACACAAACCGAGTTTGATAAAAATTGATCAGAAGGTACATTTCAATGGTTTATGATCTGTAATTAAAAGGATGAAATGGATCAAAAACTTAACTAATTGAGTACTAGGCCAGTAGGGCGATAATGACCTACCATTTAACCTCTTGTTCATTAAACATGGTAGTCCGCCTCCGTGGTAAAGTGGTTAGAGTTGCTGACTTAAAATCACTGTAACCTCTCATAGATTGAGGCTCATGGGTCCGAGCCCTGTCACCGACCATGTATCTTTATGTGAGAAAGTTGGCAGTGTCTTACGGAAGGTGGGAGCTCTAGTACTGGTTCTTCCCAAGAACGATTGTTAGCTAAACTGCCCGGCTGTTAATATAACAAAAAAATACGGTTGGAACGGACAAACAAATGATATGAAATTTCTTTGATATCTCGCCGGGATACTATTTGGGACTGTTATGGCATAAAGCGTCCAGGCAAAACAGTTCTTGTCACCTGCATCGGGTGGAAGTTAAGACGATGGGCATAACTATATCAGAAGCGGCGATCTAATTTGTTTTCACGTTGCAGTGATCAGATTTCGATTGATTTTGTTATAATATTAACAATAAAATATTGATAAGTTATGATTTCTTTTCAACGAATTTTGGCAGTCATCGTCGGAACTCACAGTTTATTTCTTCTGCTGTTCTCTCCTGTATGCGTATATACTATATAGGTTAGCAGTATGCGAGATAGCCTGGGTTACCAAGGATTTTCAAAGATGATACTGAATAAAATTGATATGAATTATTTTTTGTTTCCATCTCGCAAAATGCTAGTGTCCAATTAGTACAACTAACCATTGAAAGAATGTGGTACATAAACCCAGACGCTTGAGTTTGCACCTTCGCTGTTCAAAGTTGAAAATATATTTATATAACATAACTTAATTACATTGTGTCCTAATATAAAAATACATATTAGCAGAGCGACGTATCCAGTTTCACAACAATTTGTAAAGGCCTACCAAATTTACTAGCTGGGTCTTAAAGAAGACAAAATGTTAAAGTCGAAAGAAATTGCGGAAACAATGGATGCACATGTTTTACACTTAGAATAGACAGGCTTTATAATTTGAAGAAATAACCTCCTATTCACGCATACAGAAAAGTGTTAGGCTTTTTCGAGAATTTTGAAGTAATTTAATGATTTCACACTGCATCGGTTCTAAAGTTTAGCGTATGAAACTCAGTGTTTAATGAATGAATGAATGAATGAAAGAGTGAGTAGGTGCGAAATGCGAAATGAATGGCTGTTTGTTTGTTTGCTTAGTTGATTGACTGACTGATCGGTTGATTGGTCTTTTTCTTCTTCTTTTACTGTAAAGGATAAGAGTTTTTGTGCTATATCCTTTGAATTATATAATGTTAATTGATATGGCCATAATTATTCATACGTGTTTGTTACTTGTTTATTTTATGCTTTAATTATGTTTTGCCGAGAAGAGTCAGAAAGTTAAAGACTGTCAGGTCTGTTTGTTTCAATGACTGGTATCTTAAAACGTTATTCTGGGCGGAATGAAACAAGGGGAAATAACCGCCGAGATGTATAATGTCAAGTAAGGGAGATAATTAGGTGTGCAAACTGTTATCCATTGGGTTAAATGAAATCCGTTGGGTTAATAGATATTAGTGAATAGTTTCTTCTAATGTAGCTTTTGTCCTCTTAACTAAATATATGATAATTGTACAAGTTTTGTTAAAAATTGTTTGCTCGATACAGTTTTTATGAAATGCACAATTTCTTTATTTTCTTTATTTAGAATTTGATTGTTTGATATATGAAAATATGTCACCGAATTCACTATAATCTATTCACCGTTATTTTCTCCACCCCCTAATTTGCATATCCAAAATGGCCGCTCATAGTCGTCGGCTGGGATACATTTTGATAAAAATCATGCAGAAAAATGTATTTTGGAATCGTAGTGCAATGAGAATCCATCCTCAACCTAGTCTTTTTTATGTTCCTTCTTGAAATGACATGTTTGGTGTCATTTGTTAGTGGGAAAACATAAACTCAAATTTTTATTATTATGACAGTATTTTACCTGTGCCAGGTACTGAGGTAGTGCAAATTAAAAGTAAACAATGATTGTCGTATGTTAGTGGATAACGAAAACTCATGTGTTGTTAAAGAATGAAAATTAACATGTCTGGATCTATGTCATCTGACGGAATGTCCAGTGTTGTTAATGATGCGGAAAATGAAGAAATTTTGACTGTCAGTTTTTTTAACAACAATGAACTTGAAGATATAGATTCTTTGAAAGCAAGACTGAAAGAAATTTCTGAGCATGATTCTGAGAATGTGGAGGAAGATAACAAGTATCTTTTATCAAAAACCAGACAATGCAATGGTTCATCTTCTTTTGACCATCCGGATGATGAAAATCACTTCACATCAGATAATTCAGTTGAACAGACTGACTCTTTGTGTTTATCAACAGAAACATTGATAGATAACGCAGATTCTACAGTAAAGCATACTCAAGCAGGGGATAATGGAGATCCTGAACAAAATAAAGAGTTACTCAGACCTAGACATCTTTTTGAATCACGCTCTGATTCTGTACTTGCGCATAGTAACAACATGGTTACTATGTCGACAACCAAAGTGACCTCTGGATTACTCATTTCCCCAACATCTTTAACACAGGATGTTCATGTTACAATGAAAGACGAAAAGCAACGGATGTCAGCCGTACTTGACAGTCTTGATCTTCATCTTGTATACATTCCTACAACTCAACAGCTCATTGCAACCAAGAAAACAGATGCACAAAATAATATAAATGGTGTTACAGAGCCTAATAGGGATGGAAAAACAGATGAAAGTGAGACTGAATCTATGGAATGTAAAAGTATTGATGCAAGTAGTATCTCTAGAAGTAATAGTTCTCCAGTGAAAATGTCGGACTCTAGTTCTGTACACAGCATTCAGTTTTTGTCATCAGGAAACGTGGATGATAGTTCCAGTATGAATGAAACAGAGTGTTTGATAAGAATTAGGGAGCCTGATGGAAACTCTTGTGATATTTCAGACTTTGTGTGCAATTTTCCACGAACTACTAATGATTCATTACTAAGAACTTTCACAGATGCCTCAAGTCTTTCAAGTTTGAGTACAGGCACTGACTTTTCTGTGTCTGCAGCTTCCTTGGACGATGGTGAAGGAACTGGACATTGTATTGATACAGGAGATGGGGGATTTATGGAAATTAATCTGCACTCTCGGAATTCTTTTGAAAGAGGAAAATATCCATCACAAGACAGTGGCTTTGAAGATAAATGTACCAAACCAAAAAGAAAAGGAATCTCCAGCTTTTTGACTAGGTAATTGAAAAAAAATTCTCATCATTAACATGATTAATATCTTCTTTCATTTTTATATATGTATTATTAACAGGTGAAAGTTGGATTAAAATTACCGGTATTGTGACTGGTCTGTTTAGGATCAGTATGTGGAGCTCTCTAAAACAAGGCAGACTCATTAACTGATACCACGGACCTATATACACACGGATTGGCAACTCTCGTATCTTCCTATAAAAATTCAACCTTTTTATCGCAGATGGCGAGATTTTATGCGAGATTTTAGCATCTATGGACAATATCCCAGGGCCTTGCCAGAGCAAAAACTCCCGGAGAGTCCACCTGTCCCTCAGCTTGAAAAATAAGGAAATTTAATTGTGTCTTCTTCAAGGAGATGTAGGGAATAGTTATATTTTTTTTGTCTACCTGCCACTTTGTCTTATTCCCATTAAAGCCCTATTTATTTGTAACTCTTATAGGTCTTTGTTTGTTGAAAATTTGTTAAGTCAAGCTTGACTAGTCATATAAACGTAATTATTAGGTTTGCATACTTTGTAAGTTAGCATGATGGAATATATACTACCGGTAGTCGCAGTATGGTATTTAAAAAGTATACCAAAACAAAACTAAATTTCTTTCTATTGGTAAAATATTACTTGTGAAATTGGCGGAACCACAGATGGGTAATCAAATCCAGCCTTCAAAAAGTTTAACTGAAAATCTGAGGTATGAAACTCATTTTGTTACTAAATACAATCCTATGAATATGAACAAAAATGTACATTCTGTTAGCAAAAGCAATAATGACTTGAAATTTCTCAGACAACTAGCGTATGTATTTCATCCGATGTTACCTTTTCTTTATTATCGTGTCATATTGTGACATCGCCTTCAAGCAAAGTTGTTTATCAGTGGCTAATTTATTGAGGGAGTGGAGTCAATTATGGTCAGAGAAATGTCTGACACTTGTTTATTCGCCTCATTGTTTATTGAAAAGCAATACTTTTCCTACAGATGCAGGTTTGTACTTTGAAATGTGACATACATGGGCAAGTTGAGGTGTGGCTAAGGCGAATTTTTCGCTTTCAAATGATTACATGCAACTCGGCCCTTTGTTTATCCAAGTTTGCCGAAATACGAACCAGTAACTCGTAACCAGAACGTCCACCTGTCCTCCATCTTGAAAAATAATCAAATTTAATCGTAGTCTTCTTCAATGTCTATTGGCCAATAGTTTGTATTTTTTTTTGTTTTAAGCAACTTTTGTCTTTAATTGCAAAAAGGTCATCTTTTTTATAAACCTCATTAAAGATTTTGTTTGTAGAAAATATTAAATCGTCCGGCAGCTGTCGAGGATCACCACTCAGCAAATTTCAGTAACATCCGTCAACGTGCAGTACCGTAGAATCTGATAGGTAATATATACTGCGAATATCGCACATATTTTCGGAAGTATATAATAAATGTGTATATAGGTCTGTGCTGATACAAAAGTTAGAGCTAATTGTCTTTCATGGATAAATTAAAACTTTAATAACAAAATAAGGGAAAAGTACAAAATATCCTACAGGTTTCAACATATCTCTCCCCTAAAGCAGCCATTGAAGTGAGATAACATGTTTTGGTTGTTTTTTTTCCATAAAAAAAAACAAGTTGATCACTTGTATGTGTGAAAAAAAAAATGATGCAGTGATTTCATAGGTTAAAACTTAAAAAATATTATGTAGTTTCAAGGTAGACATTTTTAAAAATGAGACTTGTGTTTAATATAATTTGTTTAATATGTAAAATTCTGTCTTTTGGTATTATAACAGAATGATAAAGAGTACTTTTATCATGTCAATAAAACTGTTGTCTTATGGGAGAGTGAAAAGTAAGATGTTCACAAATTTGTTGAAATGGAAATCTAGTTCCCACCAGCTAAAAGGTCAATATGTTAATATAAGCAATAAGCAACAATGTACTTAAGTTAAGTCATATATAAGTGCTTCAAAGAATGTTGACCAAAGTGTTTCCTGGTTTAAGAAGTCTAGATCCCTATACATCAATACTAGAATACTTCCTTTTCACTTTACATGTATATATGCATAACAGTATAGTAATGACATTTTCTTTTGAAAATAAAATTCCAATTTGAAAAAAAATATTTCAAAAGTATATTTACTACTAATTGATTTAATGACAGTTGAATATTTATTTGCCTACTGTATCACGGTGGGGAATCACGTGATCAAAATAATCTCTAAACAAAAGTAGATCTCAGAAAAAAAGTTGGAAAATAATGAAAGCCGTTTAGCTGTAAATGTAAAATGTAGACTATCTTATGGCAACATTAAAGTATTATAGAACTACACAGGTCTCAATCATAGTCACCTTCCGATTGTGCTGAACACTTCGAGAAACTGACATAATTTATTTTTGAAGTGTTCAACACAGTTAGAAGGTGACTGTGATTGAGACCTGTGTAGTTCTATAATACTTTTATGATACCATAAGATAGGCTTTATTTTTAATTTACAGCTAAACGGCTTTCATTATTTTCTAACATTTTTCTGAGATCTACTTTTGTTTAGAGATTATTTTGATCACGTGATTCACCACCGTGTGTATGTTGCTTAGAATTCAAAGTTTAGAATAATTAAGTGAATAAGCATAAATAATATCCTTTGCATTCATGTTTTTTATATTTTGCTATAACCTACTGGGTAAATGATGTATGAACACATAGAAAGGCTAACTGCAAATGCAGACTATATGTAACAGGAAAAATGTCCTTTGAATGTAATTACAGTATTTATGAAAGAAATCACTATGACCATGCATCCATTGCCTTTCCTTACGAGATGATTTTAAATCTAAAATTGGACTTGTGATAATCTTTTCATCATGGTAGTACATGCACAATGAAATTGTTAAAATAGGTGCTTTAAATAGTGAAAACTTACAAACTAATGACCCTGGTTAGATTGAATGGTCAGAAAAAAGGCACTGGTCAGCTGGAAAGGGATTATTACATGTATGCTCTTGAAAGCCCTTCTGTTGAAATTCACTGCATTGTAAACTGTAAAGAAAAGTTACAGGCGGATTTTGAATCTGTCTAACCCACACATGTATATAAATGCATGTGAATCATGATGTATGTACAGTCTCTTTTTGCTGTGTTAGCATGGCCAATGTACATACCTAGCAAAGACTGGGTGAGTCAAAGTTGACCGGGTGTGAACTCAGGAAATTTGATCATTTCCTATGATAATAAGGTGATTGTTAACATTCCACAATAAAAAAATAATTTGATACATTTTTTAAATACAATGAAACAGTATCTTGTAGTTTCCATTTTTTGTGAAAAGTAGAACTATTTCCTTAACAAAGTATTACTTTGTCATCAAAGACAATGAACAGAACTTCATGTCAAAAAATGTTGAGAAGTTAGATAAATAGTACAGATTGTTTTCTCAATAAAAGTAACTTGAAAACAGTCAACTTATTTGTATGAATCAAAAGATTGTTGCAAGTAAGCAATTTTATTGAGAGTAATTGTTTTCTCCATTTTAACTGCATCATTGTGTATTTACATACAGAAAGGGCAATAACTGGGGTGTGATTTTGTAGGGGTGGAGGGGGAGGGCAGGGGGTACTAGTTGTGTTTAAGACAGGCATTTACTTCTGTACTAAGTTCACAGCTGGAAAATTGTGTCATACAAATTTGCTTTGGAAGAGAATCCGAGTAACATAAAGGCAGTTCCAAATTTAAAGTCCCATGACCACAATTACAAGTAGCTCTTATTTTACCAAGAACTATGTTTACAAGTGGACATTTTATGACCTTTATTTGTACCAAAAGGGTTAAAAAGTTAATCATGTTAATTGTACTGAAATATGAAAATTAGAAAAAAATAATGAATTATTAATTTTGATTGAAAAAAAATCATGTGGTCATGTACTTTCTACTCAGTGAGTTGCAAAAGCTATTTGCTACCATCAGCAGCACTTCTATTTCACAGAGTCAAAATCAGGAGCACCTGCTATCTGTATATTCAATCCAGATGGTGCGCTTGTTTAGTAATGCAGTCACATGATAGTCATAATGATTCAGATACTGCGATTGAAACTATTATATCCACATACATTGTATAAACAGAAAAAGCAGATACAAAATATGAATAGTTTCATGACCAAAGCTCCATTTATATACAAGCTGTATAGCTTTCTTCTCAATCCTGGATGCTGTTTATAAATGTATTGTATCTGTTCATGCTTTGATAAAGGAATAAATAATGTTTAAACTAAAGCTCCATTTAATAGCTCTTCCTGCAATTCCTTGAAGGATATTCCAGATCTGATCTGACATGAGACTTTATAATGGTTGATTACACAGGTATTTTTAATTATGTGTCTTTCCCCACATTCAGATGCTGAGTGTATTGATTTTATTGACATTCAGGTGATAATACCCATTGCTGCACTGTTGACCTGTCATAACCGTATTGATGTCTTAATCAAGTGGTATCATTTTAATTATACTCTCCTATCTCTTGATACTGTGAATTGGTTCAAATATCTTGATGTGAACTAGATACATATTCAATGTGGGGTACATCACTACATGGCAATCAGAAAAAACACACAGTTATTGTTTTTACAAATGATTTGTTTGCCTAGAAACAATTCAGTTTTGCCCTCCAAGGATCAGTCATCTTTTTTTGATAGACTTCTTTTCCCATTTTAGTCTGTAATGTATCACTGAATTTGTGATAATGCTTTTTCTTTTAAAAAAATTGAAGACAGCTTCCATGGTCAAGTGATTAGAGTGGCTGATTTGTTGCTGTAACCTGTCACAGGTTGAAGGTTATGAGTTTGAGACCTGCTACCAGCCATGTCTCTTAATACTGGCCCCTTCCAGGGTACACCTGTTAGGTAACTGCCAACT
>JAFMSR010002992.1:0-18133 GCA_022818135.1 Saxidomus purpurata | reverse complement strand
CTGACTGAGCTATCGGACAGTATACACATTTTATACCCAAATTTTGATTTCGTCCTTAAATCTGTACCGTGACATAATTATAGTATGTATAGGTAAAATACGAGAGCGAGAGGTCGTGGGTTTGCTCCTGGCCTCGTCAAACCAAAGACGAAAAAATGGTACTAGAAGCTCCCTTGCTCGGTGCCCAGCATTATAAGGGAAACTGGCTTCTCTTCTCTCTTCTCTCATACCCTCACGGCGACGGATACCATCAGGAATGAGGTGCCGAGAGTGATTAATATATAGAGGATAATTGTTGGTTTCGGTGTAAGATCATGTTATAATTTCACCGAGTGAGCACCAAAAGTGATATTTTCACGAGTGGCGCAGCCACGAGTGAAAATAACAACTTTTGGTGTTCACGAGTGAAATTAACGTGATATTACACCGATACCAACAATTTTTCTGTTTATTTTATGGTTAAAATTCTACTTTTATTGAGTTTGTTTCTGCAAAATATCGAAAATCGCGGGAAACGTCACCAGAAACATAGCGCAAATGACGTCATTTAAACGACATCATCGTCGCATGGTTTCCAGCATTAATTACGCTCGGTATCCTTTTTGACGTAAATCCGGGTTAAAGATTGCAAAACAGTGAAAAATAAAAATGGTAATCCACTGTTTCAAAACTGTGGATTATCACTTTTATTTCACTGAGAAAACTCTATAATTCACTGAAAAACATAAAATAAAATTGTATAACTTGTTTCACAATCGACCTAAGATAAATTAGTATAAACTAAATATATTAGTAAATTAATAAACTGCAGGTAAAATTCGCTATTATTATCATATTTACATAAACAAGATATCAGTGGTCCAGTAGCCCGGTGTAAAATTATGCCTTTATATTTTGTTAGAAAATGTTTATAGTAATATAGCCTTGTAATACCATCAAAGACGTGTGGCGTAGCGGATAATTCGACAGTTGTCGCAACTTGGAATCATGAGTTCAAGTCCTGGCCGGGGAAGTATTTTTTGCATCCATATTAGTCTATTCACTATTCATGAAATTCGCGCGTTTTTATTGGAATTAAATGTAAAATGACTATGTTTATATATAAGGATAGAAAAGCGAAGTCCGAAAAAGAAAAGAAGCGCGGGCTGAAAAAAATGTGATTAAAGCTGCAATGAGCAGAAATTGTCAAAAATGGAATAAAGGAAATTGAAAAAACGTCGTTCTCATTATTGATGTAAGCGATAAAGATATGAGAAGATAGAAGTACAATCCAGATACACTCTAAATCTCCTAACTCGAGGTCTGGTCTTCTTTTGTAGAACCACGTTTCCTACACAACACCACCACCGAAACTATTTTCAATTCTGTGTTTCCTCTCGGGAATATGAAAGCCAGGAAGTTTGATTTCGTTATAAGAGACGCTTGAATTTAACCTCGTTTCTGTTAATGCAAGGACATCAAATATACTAAACTCGGGTGCGAGAATGTCGATCTTGTTTAAAGCGACTGCACTCCAAATTCTTAGTAAATTTTAATTTTTTGGTAAAATCAATATATATTCAATTTGTCAGCATCAAGATTATTTTCTTTGTGTAAGAGCTAAAAATAAAGGTAGAAAAAAATATTTACCCGAGCCAGGTTTTGAACTCGGATCTTTGCGCTTACAAAATATTTACAGCGGCTTAACCTACTACACTACGGAGTCAGCTGATTTGATGCGAGTTAAAAATATTGGTATACCAAAGAGCCCACCCCGTTAGTCACGGGGTGATATTTTCTACAATAAAAGTAAGCAAAACAACACATTTTAATTGTTTCTTTTGTTAGAAAACTTGTCACGTTATCATAATACAATGCCCCTGATACAGTAATGACAATTGTTTTCTTGAAATTGAAAATTTTCTTTTTTTAGCGTAACTTGTTCATCTGGGAGTGCAGTCGCTTTAAAAGGCTTTGTACATTATACTGTTAGACTGAGAGGAATTTGTTGTAAGTTATTAAAGTCCCAGGATCACTTTGAATTTACTAATATAGTAAAATAAGTTCATTGATAGTATAATGATTGAGCCATGTTGTATACACTCCAAAATAATGTTGGCATATGCCTATCTTTCGTATTCAAGTCTTTTCTTCAAGTAAAAGAGTTGGCAGAAAGCTTTTCTTATTTTTTGCAATGCCATTGAACAAAATACTGAGCTATGTCTCTAATGTGTACTTATCGATTTTAAAAAAAAATTAGGAATGTTTTTGGTACAAATAAAGGTCATTTCTGTCAGTAAGACATCTTTCTTGATAAAGTGAGAGCTACTTATAAATGTGATCCTGGGACTTTAATGCAGATAATGTGTTAGATATGGAGGTACTGCTAGTTGCCCATTAACTATTACTTGGTATCGATGGTCCAGGGTGGTTTGCCTGTGATTGTAAAAATAACATATCTAGTGAAAGAACGATTTTCTGTGAATTTAAGGCCAGATAAAATGCGCTTATGTTGGTGTTTGATGCTATGCTTTGCTTGAAGCTTTAGTTGCATGGTTAGGGAATATGTTTGTTATGAGTAAGATGCAATGGCAAGGATAATAATAGTGTATAGGAAGAATATGTATTTCAATGGGCAAGTATATAACCGTGGTGAAGGATTTGTTACACATTATGTTATTGCTAACAGGGATAATAAGAACCATGCATACGTGCACAAAACAATAGATGACAAGCGCTCATCACGAAAACTAGTCCGAATGATAAGGTTAAGTTTTATGGGAAGATATGTGTGATAGAAATAGTGAGAGCGAACAGAACAGAACATACTATGGTGGTTCAGTAAATATGACATAAACTGACAAAATACATGCATAGTGTTGTGCACAATAACTTGTAAGAATAAGTTCGGACAAATGAGTTGTGATTTTCATAAAAGGAAGCTAACTTGTATTGTTACCTTCAAGATCGATACGAAGTTAAGCTACATAATTTATGTTTTTAAATACGTTGTTTCGTGCCTGTAACAGATCACTAATTGTTTACTTAGATAAATTGTAACACAATCTGATATTTATATAGATATTGTATCACAATAGCATGAACAATAAGTGTAGAAGCAGGGCCGTAGCCAGAGGTTAAAAAATAGGGAGGCACTTTCTAGGGAGGTCCGGGGGCATGTCCATGTCGAGGGTGCCATTTCGTGCATTTTCCTGCATTTCAAATATGTTTTTGATACTTTTAAGATACCGATTTCGGAAACAATAAATGACATTAAAAGGATTCGCGTACATTTCAGCAGGGCCCATATATATACGGACCCTGATTTCAGTTACATATAGATCTGCAGAAATATAAGAATTTCGAAATAGCCAACGTGTTTGCGGTTTTTGTCATCCTAAAACGCTAGTTTAAAGGCATAGTGTCATGCTCGCTTAAATAATAGTGCCTCAGCTCGGCTATGCTGAAAAGATGGTGCCTCAAAATATATCCTTTTTTTCATAATCTTGGCAGAAAAACAGGAAGGCACCGGCCTCCCCTATGCCTCAGTGTAGCTACGGGCCTGGTAGAAGGAATCTACATAATACTAAAACTTTTTGTCTAGTACCAATCACGTATTATTATAATGTTTTACATTTGAGATGCTACGTGACACAAGCTTCAAAAAATAAGTGTACATGTACATTACCACAGATTGTATTAACTTTGTCTAGTACCAGTGTTACATGCACATTTTAAATTAATTACTTTTTGAGATGTTGCGTGACACAAGCGTCAAAAAAATAAGTGTACAAATATATAACGAATTTTATCTTGTACAAATGCTACCTGTACACCTTAAAATACTGCATAGTTTATGGGAGCTAGTTCAATATCAATTCACATAATATTAATATTCAAAAACTAGTTTTGGTACAATGCCATACACTACGTATAGTCTAAGGGAACTAATTCAATATCGATTAACGCACTTAGTCTAGTTGAAAACAATTAATTAATGACAAATATTCAAAAAACTAGTTTTGGTATAATTCTATGCACTCCAATCGGCATGTATACAATCATGTAACTATTTATTTGACGATAGAATTTGATGCACGTTTAGATAGTAAGATTGTCAATGTTCTTCTAATTCTGTGTATTTCATCATATACATGCACAAACAGAATATTAGAAAATCTTACTAATTGTTATACAATACATAAATAACAGTCAGACAAATGTATCATGCTTTACACTGAAAAAAATATAGTAATAACGTGATGCGTAACTCAACACTCGAGTTATTACTGTAAGCGACAGTCAAACAGTTTACTTATACATAAACTCTTCCCTACGAAAAGAACGGTACACCCATTAGTTAGTGTTTATGCCCAAACTATGCTTGAGAGTTGATTCTGGGTGGCACTGCATAGGACGATACTTCGGAACTGACTTTTAACTGTCAGTAACTCAGTTTCTATACAGATGCGGAGGACCTTGCGCTTGGCGTCTTTAACCATAATTGTATCATCATCGGTCCAAGCACCAGTCAAGTACCGGCCATTTAGTAGCTGTCTGGCCTTGTAAAATAAAGATGAGCGCATCCGTGTTAAATATTCATTAACGAAGACACACGAATAGCCACAGTCTTTCAGTTAAACCCTGGACCTATAAAAGACATATCTTGCTCTATATGTAGAGAACTTGACTATTACCCGGGTTCGGTGTACCGATACGATGTGCCCGGTCGATTTCATTGGGCGTCAAATCAACATCCAACACTCTCGTAATTTCTAATATTTTGCTGTCCGCGGAGTAGGGTTTTCTCGAAATATCAACGTCGGCACTTGCATGAGAAGATGTTGCAGCATCTTGTTTCATAATTTCGGGAACCTGAATTTGCTCAGAAAGTCCACTGATGCGAAGGCAGTTCCGACGGCTGTTCTGTTCGGCGATGTTGGCGTCACGTTCAAGCTTGGAGACACGTGCACGCAGTGTATCGTTTTCGTGCTCAAGTTGTTGGATCAATTCATTTAGTCCAGCAAGTACACCGTCAATGATAGTTTGTACATCTGCACTAGTTGTAGGGTAAGGAATGATCAATGTTTCTTTTTAGACGTTAGCTATGGCAGCGATGTCTTCTTTTGCTAACATGATAGGAGTTTCTGATGTTTTAGATTTCTGAATATCGGCACCATCTAGTGGAGAGGATAGTTCCCTTTTCTTACTTTTCGATACAGGAGTAGACTATTCAGCGCCTTTGAAATCACTCTTGGTAATATTGGTTACATACTTTTTGTGTGCAGTATAGATATTTAAATAGTCTCTCTATATATTTACTTCGCTGCAAGATACCATCTATTGTCAATTCATCAACGCTCCTTTATTCCATATAGACCTCCCCTTGTCAGTTATGTCATATTTCGAAGTTTTGTATTTTGTTTTCAAAAGTTGGTCAACTGCCATGAACGGAAACGGAAACAGTCTGAATGGAAAATTAAAAAGAACATAATAGAGCTTTAAAAAATGCATTCGGACTACACATGGTCTCACTTTTATTTATTTATTATTTTTATTCATACTAATTTATTCATTCTCGATTGCGAAACAAGTTCTTACAACTTAGATTAAACGCTCTCGAGACCCATTCCAGATGGAATCAACTTCGAAGAGAGAGAGAGGGCAAATGTGGAATCATTTGTTTCTTGCCTAAGGACACTACCGACATGGCTATGGTTGGGATCGAACCCGGGACCCTTCGATCCTGGGGCGAACGCACTACCACTGCGCCACGACGGTTCTCACATGGTCTTACGGGGACAATGCATAAACTGCTCCATAGTCAGGCACGTTACCCTCTAGGCCATGACAGCCTTTCGACTTTGCACCATTTTCATCCAATATATTTATAAACGTATTAATCATAATACTTTACTAAACGAAACTCATGGAGACGTATATTACTGAGAGAAAAATATTAGATTTTTATTATTTGCCTAAACACCATTACTTCTAGAAATTTACAAGTATTCATATCAAGAATATTATAAATTTATGATCAATAAAAAGAATAACCCTTCTGGCTGGGTCAATTTTGACCCAGGGGTCATGCTTTGAACAACCTTGGTAGAGGTCCACTAGGCAATGCCACATGATAAATATCTAAGCTCTAGGACTTGTGGAAGAATATTTTTTAAGTGTTTCCTAACTAACTGTATTTTCACTATCTGTAAGTAACGTATTTGTTTTTCTGTCATCTAAACTAAACGTAGTCGTATTGTCTTTATGTCATAGACTTTTTATACTCATTTGCGGTTTACACATGATAACCCTTATTTGACAATAAAATTGATGTTAAAGTCTTAATATTCAACTTTTAGCGTTTGTATTTAATTCATGGACGTTGGTTTCTCATGCAAACTATCTGTGTTCTGTTACTGCGTCTATTCGAATTCGTTTTACATGTTACTGCGTTACAGAATCCAACAAAGGTCAATAATTGTAAATTTGTAACCCGCGATGTCACTGTGACGTAACTTCCATTGTAACAGAGTTTTAACGGGGTGTTAGTAGCACCTGAAACATGATCTGCACCTGAAACAAGACATTTAATTTTTCAAAATACATCGATGCTAAACAGTAACAAAGCTGTCATTCACTCTGTTACATTAAAACAGATAGCTTCTATTGTTTGTAACACTGCAGTCGATATCCAAAAATTAAGAAATAAAAAAGCTTGCCCAAAATACCAATTGAATAGCAAGTACGATCACATTTATTCGACAAATCTTTATTGTTTCCAAGTTACACACGATGAGAAGAAATTAAGACTCTAAAAGCTGTGAGTTTACATTGCCGTCAGCTCGATGAATGTTTGTGTGAATCAAATGTCGCATCTTGATACATGTAAAACGTTTAGCAGATAACAAAATATATGCTCAAAACATTATCGGTACAAATGGTAATCTGACCTGTATAATATCTTACCATTTTACATGGTTTTGTGTTATGGTAATGACATTTGGTCCATGTTAACTCCTCAAAGGAGAGAAATCGCAACAATCGTTTACAGATTTACAGTTTATCGTTTTTGTTGGTTTTTTTTGTTGTTGTTTTTTATTATTTTGAAGGCCATATGGAAAAAAGATATGTTTTGATATACTTTGTAATTCTTTTTATGTCTTTTATGTTACCTTCATAAATAAAGTTTATTTTTATTATTATTTATTATTACACGGGGTGTACAGGAGCAATCTTAAAATGAGGTTCCTATTCGTCGTAACTGCTGGGGTGTAAGCTAGGCATGAAATTGTGTAAGGATAAAAACATTCATACATCAAATAAGAAAAGAAATCAGTTAAAAAAGAAGCACAAATTATATACATTTAAAAATATATACTTTAAGACATTTAATTATCTAAAACTATATGTGAGATGGATTTACTGACTGAATATTTGTGGGACTCGAATACACGAAGTACACATTAAAAGTACAAGCGCGCTACTAACTGAGCTATATACAGAAAAGGGTTTGTTAAAAATATAAAACGAAAATATAATATCTTTAATCATACATGTATATGTATTCGTAACACGAAAGCTGGGGAAGTTATAGACACTTAATCGACCATGAGAATATGTTAATTGAGGTTAGGGGAATCAGGTTAAAGTGTTCGTGTACGTAGTACTTTATTCCTAATGAATAACTCAATGTGATTTTGTCACGTTAACAAAACTAAAAACAAATAGATCTTTAGTATGTACTAAGATGTTAATTGTCATTGTTTTCTGCATTTTCGGACTTTTTGTTACCTTATTCATGCGGAAAAGAAAGACCACGAAAGGAAAGCGGATACCCGGCCCAAGAGGTCTACCGTTCATTGGAAGTGTTCTTGATGTGAAAGCAGAAAACATCCACGAAAGATTTTCGGAATTCGCACAAATCTATGGAGACATTTATAAAGTTAAATTATTACATTTTAATTTTATTATTCTAAACACTAGGGAGTTAATCAAAGCCACTTCCTCCAATGCGTATAAGGAACATTTAAATGACAGACCGGAAACTTTCTACGGGGAAATGATTCTTTTCGGATCTCAAAGTACGGCGTTCTATAAAGATGGGTATTGTGTGGCTCATGATCATCTCAGAAAAGGATTTGCTAAGGCAGTTTACAAGTTTGGACCGGGGAGCAGTATGCCTTTTGAGGGAAGCGCTTTAGATCATGCCATCGGCGATCTCATGACGGAAATCGAAGTCCATAATGGTGAAGATTTTGAGTTCACTTCTAAACTACAACATTCCCTGACAAAGCTATTGGCGTACACGGTAAAGTCTCGAATTTTCGTTTTGTAATTTTATCTGTAACATCTTCGAGTTAATTAAAATCCATTTTAGACTATAAAACATAAAATATGAGTAACTGCACATGAACTGTTTTGGGATTTAAAACAGAAAGTAAGCATAAAATCATGTTTAATGGCAATTTTTAAAACTAATTCTGCAGGTTTATTTACATATGCCTAGTACTGTTGACAATTCTCAAATTTTCTTCACTGCCCCTGTCCCAAATCATTTTATCCGTAGTTGACTGGCGAAGTTTTCAACGCGGATGAGACAGAACTTTATGTATTTCGGGAGTATGCGGATATGGTGGACATATTAGTAAATCCTAGAATCAACAATGTCTTATCTTCTTTCCCACTTCTCCACAAGATACCAGGCGTTTATGCATCATACATTGCAGACATTTTGAAAGCAAAAGAAAGCATTATCAGCAAGGTTTTCAAAAAACAAAAGGTACGTAATCTTTGCAACTGTTTAAAGACGATCACGGCAGTTTCAAAATATTTCTATTTTGAAAGTCAAAATTTGTTAAATTTAATATATTGTTGTGATGGGCTATAACATAGTAAGTACAAATATAAAATTCAAAAGTGGATACAGAAACCTGTAAACATTTACCAGATACTTTTTCAAGTATATCACGTGATCGCTAAGGGGTGCGGTGTTAAGGTGTCGGCCGCTCATCCCGGAGGTTGCGGGTTCGAGCCCCACTGGGGTCACGACCGTACTTCCTCATATGACACCGATACTGGTTTTTCCAGGAAGCGAACTCGAGAGTGACTCGATAAGCTACAAGCTTTCTTCAGAATCGAGCTAAATAAATTAGTATAAACTGTCGCTAAATTTTCATATCTTCGTCGCGCTAACAGTTACATTTTTTTCTGACAATCAGAATTTGATGAAACTTGTTATTTTGATAAGATATAACATAATAACTAAGAATATGTGACAAAAACGTTCTGTTTACAACTGCAAATCTTATATTTAACACAAAACCTTCCGCCACCCTTCGCACAGAAGAAAATTGTAGTTTATTTCGAAAATGAGGTCGGTGACCTATGATTTTTAAGTTTCTTTTTAGTGTAATGCTGCTTCAAGATGACTTATGCCAAAAAATTAGAAATTCTGAATATTGGGATATTAAAAAAAAAGAACTTTAATACTTGACTCCTGATTTTTTAAAATAATTTTTTAAAACTCATGTTTTTATTGAATTTTTCTTGGTTGCTGCAAACTTTCAATTACTAGCTGTTGTTTTACAAAATATAATTCATTTTCAAAATATGTTGAAACCAAAACAAAACTTTAAAAAAAAATTATATTTTAAACTTTCCAAATTCGTGTAGAAAACTGTTAGTGTCAAAATCGTGTTAAAATCCAGAGAAGTATTTCAGGAAAAACATGTTCCTGGTCAGATTCGAGGCTTTATTGATTGTTACCTTGAACAGCAGAGAGAAGACATCGAGAATGGACGAGATGTGTTCTTTACAGACGAAAAAATCATATGTCAAATATTGGAATTATGTGCTTCTGGTACGGTACAAATAATCATTTTTGTGTAAGCAGCCATTAAATTTGAGCAGCCAGGCGTCCCAAATAAAGTCTTAGATAAAAATGAAATCTTGCAAAGAAGTCACAAGTTTCGTCTTTAAGCCTATTTTCGGGCGGGCGGTCGGTCCGTTGCATTTTCCTTGAAAACTACTGGTTGGAATTCAATACAACTTTTACAATGGTCAAGCACATTGAGAGGAAGTGAAGTGCACAAGAACCATAACTCAATCTTGACTAATCACAGAGTTAATTGTCGTTTGTTACTTTTCTTTGTCCGGAGCATAACTTGAAAACTACTGGTTGGAATTTAATACAATTCCATACAATGGTCAAACACATTGAGAGAAAGTACAGTGCACAAAAATCATAACTCCATCTTGACTAATTACAGAGTTATTGCCCTTTGTTAATTTTCCTTGTCCGAAGCATAACTAGAAAACAAACTGTTAGAATTCAATATTACTTCATACAATGGCCAAGCGCAATCAGAGGAAGTGCAGTGTACAAGAACAATAACTCTATCTTGACAAATAACAAGAGTTTTTGCCAGAAACCATTATTCTGTATTTCAATTTTTGCAAGGTATTCTGTTACCACTAACTTCTTCAGTTGATGAAGCGGGTTTTCGGGGGTATTAATCACGCTTAGTGCTAGCTCTTCTTTTCCTAGGAGTATAAATCAGTGATTAATAAATTTCTTAAAAATGTAATGGTCACTTTAGTAATATCACTTTAATACAAAATTTACGGAATTTGTAATAATTCGACGCTCAGCGTATGTAAGACTTTATTCTTTGTTGAAGATAACAGAGGAAATAATTCGTCTCTTGATTTGACATCCGAACACCAGCATTATTTTGTTCTTTACTTCATCATTTATCAATACAGTTATGTTGACGACCTGGGGAGCAATCATCAATACGTTTCTTTGCTTGGTTAACCATCCGGTATACCAAGACAAGATATACAAAGAACTCAACAGCATTGTGGGACATGAAGCAGAACTGAGTTACAGTTACAAGATGAACTGTCCATTCTTTGAAGCAGTTGAGATGGAAGTTCACAGATACGTCACAGGATTTCCGCTGCTATTACCAAGGAAAAACAAAATTGCTCTGCAGTTTGAGGGATATAACTTGCCAAAGGATAGTATTGTAAGCCTTCCGTTTTTTTTCTCCTGATTTAATAAAATATAAGAGTGAATGGTATTAATCATTTAACTAACTATTGTTTTATTTGCTCACCTAAGCACAACGTGCTAAAGGTAAGCTTTTAGGATCACCCTGTGTCCGTCGTTCGTCGTCGCTGTACGTCGTAAGTCTTCAAAAAATACCTTCAAACGACATCCTCTCCTATACCGATCAACAGAAGTTGATGAAACTTGGCAGTTTTGTTCCTTTTGAAGTCCTCTACCAAAGTTGTTCAAAGAAATTTCATGCAGAACTTTGGTTGCTATGGCAACAAATAGTAAAAACTTAAAAAACATTTTTCTCAAAAACCGCAAGGCCCAGAGCTTAGATAGTTGGCATGCATCATTGTCTAGTGGACATCTACCAAGATTGTTCAAATTATGACCCCCGGATCAAAATTGACTCCAACCTTGGGGTCACTTGATTTTACATATGTTTCTATAGGAAAACCTTTAAGAAAATCTTCTTTGCAAACACAAAGTCCAGAGTTTAGATGTCTAACATGTAGCATTGCCTAGTGGACATCTATCAAAATTATTCAAATCATGACCCCCGGGTCAAACTTGAGCCCGCTCCGGAGTTCACTTGATTTTAGGTAGGCTTATATAGGAACACTTTAAAATTATTCTCCAAAACTACAAGACATAGAGACAAGATATTTGGTGTGTAGCATTGACCACGCCCTGGAGGTAAGTGCGCTGGTACTCAGGTGATCGATATAGGGCCATGATGGCCCTCTTGTTTTACATGTACATTCAAGTAGATTTCTGATTATTATCGTCATCAATATAAATCTTATTACTTGGGTCTTCAGTGTGCAGGTATAAAATGTTGTGTACATTTCCATCATTTTATTTAATTTGTGAAAATACCTTTTATCATCTAATAAATTTCCAAAGTGGACTTTTCCATCTTTCAACTTGGGACAGTACCATTCTTTGTGCAAAGAGTTTCTTATCAAACTTACTGAATAGGGTAGATCATCTTGAGACTGCACGGATGTGCAAGTTGATCATAATCTGCACTATTTGTAAAGGTACAATCACTTGCCTCCAGCAGGGAAAGAATTAAGTAGAATTTTGCGACTGAATTATATTTATTTTTCAGGTGATTGGAAATGTTTGGTTTATACATCATGATGAAAAGATATGGGGTGATCCCTGGAACTTCAGACCGGAGAGATGGCTCGACGACACCGGAAATTTAGTTTCCAGTGATCATATATACAGGAAGAAGTAAGTGACCGCTAATACATGCACGATGTAATGTTTTCTTTACCTTACATTCTATTGAGACTAAGATACGGATTTGTAGTCATGTCTTTTCTTTCATTCAAAATAATTTCAGGACTGTTTAGTTTTAGAATATCACGTGTCTTTATCGGAATTGTTCACAATTCGTTTGTTTACCGACAGGTAGATGTCGTAAGTTATTTCTTATTTGTTTACATTTCAGCTGGCTCACTTTCGGTTCTGGTAGAAGAAAGTGCATTGGAGAACAGTTTGCCCGATCGTACTACTTTCATTTCGTAGCAACACTTTTCCGACGTTGGAAGTTCATAGCGTCTCCGGGTAGATTTGGATCATGCGACCCAAGAGATCATTTACAGTTTGACATAAAAGTCACGTTACGAACTAAAACTTTTAATTGTAGGGTTGAAGAACGACACTGAAATGTATGCTCGGTATATTAGTGCAACAAGCATAGGCCTAGTAAAATCTCTGGACAAACATAACAAGCCTAGGCCTAGTGAAATCTCTGGATAAACATAACAAGCATAGGCCTAGTGAAATCTCTGGACAAACATAACAAGCATGGGCCTAGTGAAATCTCTGGACAAACATAACAAGCCTAGGCCTAGTGAAATCTGTGGACAAACATAACAAGCATGGGCCTAGTGAAATCCCTGGATAAACATAACAAGCATAGGCCTAGTGAAATCTCTGGATAAACAAAACATGCATAGGCCTAGTGAAATCTCTGGACAAACATAACAAGCATGGGCCTAGTGAAATCTCTGGACAAACATAACAAGCATAGGCCTAGTGAAACCTCTGGATAAACAAAACATGCATAGGCCTAGTGAAATCTCTGGACAAACATAACAAGCATGGGCCTAGTGAAATCTCTGGACAAACATAACAAGCATGGGCCTAGTGAAATCTCTGGACAAACAAAACAAGCATAGGCCTAGTGAAATCTCTGGACAAACATAACAAGCATGGGCCTAGTGAAATCTCTGGATAAACAAAACAAGCATAGGCCTAGTGAAATCTCTGGATAAACATTACATGCATAGGCCTAGTGAAATCTCTGGATAACCATAACAAGCATGGGCCTAGTGAAATCTCTGGATAAACATAACATGCATAGACCTAGTGAAATCTCTGGATAAACAAAACAAGCATAGGCCTAGTGAAATCTCTGGACAAACATAACAAGCATGGGCCTAGTGAAATCTCTGGATAAACAAAACAAGCATAGGCCTAGTGAAATCTCTGGACAAACATAACATGCATAGGCCTAGTGAAATCTCTGGATAAACAAAACAATCATAGGCCTAGTGAAATCTCTGGACAAACATAACAAGCATAGACCTAGTGAAATCTCTGGACAAACATAACATGCATAGGCCTAGTGAAATCTCTGGACAAACATAACAAGCATGGGCCTAGTGAAATCTCTGGATAAACAAAACATGCATGGGCCTAGTGAAATCTCTGGATAAACATAACAAGCATAGGCCTAGTGAAATCTCTGGACAAACATAACATGCATAGGCCTAAAGAAATCTCTGGATAAACATAACAAGCATAGGCCTAGTGAAATCTGTGAATAAACAAAACAAGCATAGGCCTAGTGAAATCTTTGGACAAACATAACAAGCTTGGGTCTAGTGAAATCTCTGGATAAACACAACATGCATAGGCCTAGTGATATCTCTGGATAAACATAACAAGCATAGGCCTAGTGAAATCTCTGGATAAACATAACAAGCATAGGCCTAGTGAAATCCCTGGATAAACACAACATGCATAGGCCTAGTGAAATCTATGGACAAACATAACATGCATGGGCCTAGTGAAATCTCTGGATAAACATAACAAGCATAGGCCTAGTGAAATCTCTGGACAAACATAACATGCATAGGCCTAGTGAAATCTGTGGACAAACATAACAAGCATGGGCCTAGTGAAATCTCTGGACAAACAAAAGAAGCATAGGCCTAGTGAAATCTCTGGATAAACATAACAAGCATGGGCCTAGTGAAATTTCTGGACAAACAAAACAAGCATAGGCCTAGTGAAATCTCTGGATAAACATAACAAGCATAGGCCTAGTGAAATCTCTTGACAAACATAACATGCATAGGCCTAGTGAAATCTCTGGACAAACATAACGAGCATGGGCCTAGTGAAATCTCTGGATAAACATAGGCCTAGTGAAATATGTGGACAAACATAACAAGCATAGGCCTAGTGAAATCTCTGGACAAGCATAATATTCATAGGCCTAGTGAAATATCTGGATAAACATAACAAGCCTAGGCCTAGTGAAATATCTGGATAAACACCTCTGTCTGTGATAAATTAAAGCGGTCTATATTAACATATACGCTGATTGTCTCTACTGGTCTTTGTCCGCTGGATAGTTCACATGTAATCTTACACAGGTTTGACTGAAGTGTGCAGTTATTTAAAGGAATATACAAAACGAACATGTTAAGTTGGAGAAAGGCCTGTTTTCATTGTGGTGCGCCTTTTATTTATACGGAACTATGGACGTTACGTTAAGTCTATATTGCTTCTGTATCTGCCAAATAGTCCGGAACTATGTACAGTCAAACCTGTGAACAAAGACCACTGTTGGGAAGCTACAAATGTGGTCTTTGTTTGCAGGTGGTCTTTATTCACAAGTGTGTCTACCATAGATGAACAGTGCAAGGTGATCTCCCTGCATGTCTTTATTCGCATGATGGTCTAAATTCGGAGGTGGTCTTTAACACAGATTCGACTGTACGTGGCGTTTAGTCTTAATTGCTTCTGCATCTGCCAAATAGTCCGGAACTATGGACGTAGCGTTTAGTCTATATTACTTCAGTATATGCCAATTACACAATGTCGCGTGATATTGTAGAACATGAGCAGAAAAGATTTTCGTCGACTGAACATCATGAAATGATGTTTAGTAATCATAAATAGTTTATTATCATCCAATGACTAAGACACCGTGAATAATTGACTTTTTATATAGCAAAACAGAGACTTCCGCCGTACGCAAAGATACAATGTAAAAAACAGCCATATTTTCTATCTTAGCAGCGAAAATAAATTGAACCATTTCAGTATTTACAAAGAATTATTCTAAGCAAAAATATGACAAAGTGCATTTAGCATGTGTAATAGCAAATTTATCCCAACAATTTCACTCATATTTGCCCCGGTTTGATCGAACTTTCAGATTATATTTCTTTACATTAGTAAAATAAAATGGATAAATTATCAAACGCAATACAAAAATTAATTTGAACGCAACGGACGTTTTTGAAAAACTGGCATTATCCTTCAGAACCTGTAACTTTAGTTGAATGTCACTGCTAGAGATCGCGTTCAGTTGAAGAAGAAAGAAGACTATGATTTGAGTAGACATTTGTTAGGACACTTTGAAAAATGCGTGATGCTGATTTATCGAAAACTTTTATTTTATGTGTTTCACACACAATAAACACTTTTGACGAACAGTGTACTTGTAGCTGTTTATAGCCATTGCTACACTACAAATTAAGTTATTTGTATAGAAAGCGCTCTACAAATAAAGTTATTTTCTATATAACAGGGTGATGCTCAAACTTGAACCACAGTTACACTGCATGTTGTCCACGGACAAACTAAAATCTGTATTTCGAGAGTTTAACAAACATTTCGGATGAGCGCTATGATTTTATCATTCAAAGTATGTAGAATTTTCAAAATTATATTTTTCAGAAAATGTCAGAAAGATGTCATTTACTTATTATTTCCAGAGTCATACCAATTGAACAAGTCTTTGTGAAGTCTGAGTAAACCTTAATAAACCTTAATAAAATTAAAACATATACCATTTTCTTTTCCCGCTCCGTATCATTTGGGACTAGTTTTAATCAATAAAGACTGGGCATTTCAGTCCGCACTGAGAATAAATAAATTATAAATGTTTTGAAGAGCTTTGAAAGATTATACAAACCAATTAGAAAAAATCGTTAGACAAAGGTCTTTGTTTTTATATATCTCGTAATAGCAACTTTGAAATTGAATATACACTGTAGTAAAAGTAATTGGCAATCAGGTAATTGTTCGAAAGATTAGTTTTCTTTCACCGCGTATAAACCTGATTCATAAGTGACAAACTTATAGTTTCATATGCAATGCGTCAGCAAAGAAAGTCAGTAACCAAACATGGTTACGAACCGGCCATCAAAAGTTATTTGGGGTCATTCGTGCAAATGTGCATTGTTGCAAATATCTCAAAGTAGATACAAAACAAAAATAAGAACTTCCAGTTTGTTTCGTATAGACCATGGAAATGATCTTACTGATCCCTTGTTGAGGAATTATGAAACAAAGCAAACTATGAACAATTCATCAGTAAACATGAGACCTTTATATCACTGTTCCGTTCTCAAACGGTTTTTGTAAAATAAAGATGCAAACAAGCTAGAAGGAAATATCTTTAAAAATCAGAAAACAGGCTAAACATTTTCAGGTTTGAAGTGTTTATGGGAATGACATTTCTGCTCGTATTGTATGTTAATTTAATATACTTCAAGCATTTCTCGTGCAGTTTAGACAAGCTTGAACCTTCGCCATAACATGTGTTAAATAGTTATAAGAACTGAATTTTAAAAAAAAGTTTCTCGTTAATGACAAAATTAATTATATTTAACTTTTAAATTCCGAAGTTTATGTTATTCTTTACAATTATACTATGAATATGCATAAATGTTCATTTTACTAAATATATTTCATAGAAAACAATCTAGTACACATTGCATTATTATTCAAGCCTTATTGAAACTTAGTGATGGATATGTACCGTTCCTAAATGTTACTGTTATGTACTTTAATCATTCATTTGTTATTAATTGTCTTGGCATATATTTATTTAAACTCTACTACTAACATTCCTTCTTTGTGTTTTAAGCAGAGACACGATGGATATCGAAACAATCTGTTTTACAATTGTTGTTTACTTTATTGCTTTTCATAAACTGGAAACGTGTTGTTGTTTTTTTTTACTTATTTACGTCCTTCAAAAAGAATAGTAATAAACTGATGATCGTTTCATTATCGTAATGTAAATGTATAATCTAATTTCAGATTTCAGAATATATTCAAACCTTTAGAAGTACATGTATAGACTTTATTAAGCACGGTGATGCATCTTAATCATTGAATTACCACAGGAAGAAATTAAAATCCAGTAGCAAACTGAGACGCAGCTGCATTATATGATATATTATGTCGTCTTAAGTAATCATAACGTAGCTATGGCAACCTGTCACGGAAATGATATTTTTTAACTCTTCATACTCCAATATATTTAAATAAGGTAAATGTAAATGAACTCCCTATTCTTAGGTTATTACTTCCAAGATAATTCTACAGACATTTAAAGTCCTTTGCAGTTATTCTAACAGAAACATTTGGAAGATCAACGTGCACCTACTTTATATAGATATAACAATGAGCTATACGGACACATATATGAACATTATTTTTTAAAGCTTGTTACTGCATGACAATTTAGTTTATTTCATATATATAATATGAATAATGTACGCGAGTTGTTTACATAACTTATTTACCATTCACAAAAAATGTTTAGAAAAAGGGAAGAAATTGGTTGCAACATTAAAACCTATCTGACTTTAGTGACATGGCATCCGAATGATAAACTCCGAATGTTAAATCATAATTATGTAATTATTTTAGTTCTTAGAACTGGCCTATTGATAAATGCCCTTGGGAACCCTCCTTTCATAGGAACAATTCATTTGATTTTACACAAATTTGATTTACGTCATCTCAACATGTGATATAACCAAT